>JZLH01S0093036.1:5017-15144 GCA_001188425.1 Eucidaris tribuloides | reverse complement strand
TAGTGCCACAACACAGAGGTTGTTCATGCTGCCCAGGGCACATTAATGATAGAGAGGTTATCACCTGTGTGCGCTACACATTTACATTGTGTGTGTGAATGCAAGTGGTTCAGGAAATTAGTGTCACAGTAGTTTACTACTTCAAAATCACAATCCAGGGAAACTTGTATACAATGTTACATTGATATCCAGAACATCAGAAAATGACAGAAGACAATATGTAGGATGGTAAAGATTGATTTATTTCTCCACAGATACAGTCTGCCAAATATGTACTTACATATACATATTTACAAGATTAAATATATAGAGAAATTAATATCTAATGGATCATATATTTAAGAGATTTATCAAAAATGGTAAACTGAACTCTGAATACATTTAATGATTTCCATTAGTAACGTAAAAGTAGAAACTGTTATGGATTCATGAAGCTGATAGAATTTGATCATGACAATTGTCACCCCCATTGAATATATTTTAAACTATTCTTCTTATGAACCTTACAAAATGTGACCCGGGGAAGACCTGCCTAAACCATGTTACCCCATTAGAGACTAAGTATCAGTCAACTCGTGTTGGGATCTACGGAAAATTGGTGTTATAGTGAAATAATATCGTCTCAAACAGGTTAATGTTGTTATTCAAAGAGAACTGTTCTCTACTGTTACAGCATTCAGTCTAGTTGTCATATTTGTACTTACTTGCTAAATGGAGGACTCTCAAAGTATCAAAACACTTAGACAGAAATAACACTTGTAACATCTCATCTGTAATTGTATTCAAACCAAAATCTGCCTAACATGAACTATTTGAACTTTCACCGCTATACTGGGAGTACTTGTGTGCCAGCAATGCATGTATATGTTTCAGTATCTCACTAGTCCTCTTAAAAATATTGTAAAAGAATTTATGTAAAATATATACAATACATATAGTTTTATATTGTAAACTTTATGTAAGAAAAATAATAATTATGAATTAATTGATCATCATCTCAGTAATTTCACACACTGAAATTATATTAATATATCCTTTTATATTATATTAAGATATATAATGTTTATGCTACAATGTGATTTATGTGAAATTATATATCGACATCATGCAATAAAAATGAAGATAATTATAGTTAACCATATACTCCGAATTTATTTCTGCTGTGAGAAATTGAGAGAGGAAACTAAAGTCATATGAGCTGTGAGTGAAAGAGGGAATGATTATATAGAAATGTACCAGTATACAGCCGTAGCAGTTACACAAATCACAATGCATACATGTAATATCAATACACAAGTGAAACACAAATATTCTTCAGAACACGAAAATATACAGTGATAATATGCTGCACATCAATATTCATAGAACTGAATTTGTGAAGACGTCATATTTAAAGGATTGGAGTCTGAATGTGCACCTTCCATTTAACAAAATACTTTGGTGTGTCGAGATTTCAAAAATTAAAATACTGATTTTTTCTTTTCTGCCCTACCCCACCATTGGAAAAATGAGATATTATGAGATACTTGCAATACTCAAGTTTTCATTTGAAAATATAAAGAGATTTTAGTGATATATCCACACTAATAGAAAATTTTGGAAGCTGCTTTTCACAAAACATGGGGTATGTAACAAATTATGTATGACTCCATTGCACAATAATACAAGTATCCGTTTAACATGTATTTTTATAATTTTCCTTAAGCACGAGTAAATCACAGATTTTTAACAGAACTTCACAAAAAAGCTGTTAACTGATTACTTTTATATTTAAATGTTCAAAAAGTACAAAAACATGCCTTTTGTAGCTTGTGTAATTTAAGTTTTGGACTAATTCTAATTTTGATTTTGAATCGTCATTACCACACAAGTATGTCGGCCTAGTATTTTGACAAATACGATGAGTATTCCTCTACACATAAAAAAAACAACAAACAAACAGGAAATGAATGCTACGTTTAACTAAATTCATCATGGAAATACCCGGTTGACTTTACTAGTGGTATGGAAGATATAAACAATTGTAATTCTGTGATAAACTTATGTGTAGCAAATTTTATGAAAATATTTGAGGTATTGGCAAATCACATACATGCAGGTCAGGCTATATCAGGTTACCAGTATTGCAACAATGATGAACTATTGGTTCTACACAATTGCATCACCTGTCAAGAACATTTTGACATTAAATACAGCACCCTTTTGCAGTTCAATAAGCCAGCTTATAGTAAGGTCCAAGGTTTTCCGTGTTGCGGATTTTCTGCGGATATTGCAGAATCTGCGGTAACACGGAAAACAGCATTTTGAACAAAAATGAAGAAAAAAATCATGCCTGAAAATACTACCCCCCCCCCCCCGAACTAAAATAAATATCCATTGAATAAAACTAATCTAACTTATCAAAAATATGCCTAATAAAGCCAAAAAACTCATGCTTTACCCGTAAATATGTCCCCAAACCCGAATTAAAACCCCTATGAGCCTAGTATGCTCGACGTTGTGTGTGCTTTAAAAAAAAATTCAAGTCGGAAAATTGCAAAATTACGACGCAGCAAAAAATAGAATTTGACATTTTCAAAACGGAGAAAAACGGAATTTGACATTTGCAAATCACAGAGAAATGGAATTTGACATTTGTAAACTGGAAAATTTTTGGCTTTAGCTTATACAGTAGAACCTCATAACGAGGACCTAAAAACCATGACAATTACTTTGTTATATCAGGTTTCACACTATATCAGGGTACAAAAACAAAGAAATATAAAGAGTTGGGACCTGCAAAATCACCTTGTTATAACAGGATTTTGTTATATCTGACCTCTTTATACTGTATGCATGGTTATTTTTGCGGTGGTTTTATTTTCGCGAATTTTGCGAGTCAGCTATTGCGAAAATTTCCACTTTGGGCCATGTCTATTCACACTAAGGAAAACACCACTAAAATCGCAAAAATTGGCACTCGCGAATTTAGAAAATTAGTCCAAAACCGCGAAAATATCTCTACACAAAAATATTGGCGTATACAGTATTGAAGTAGATGGAACAAATGACTCCATAATACCATATATCTTTGAATAGTGGATAGCTCTTCTAATGAGGCATCTGAGGCCAACCATTCTGCCTGAATTAATTGCTTTTGTTACATCCAGTTGAGGTACCTTACCTTCAAGTCACATTCCTGAATATGCATTTTATGCAAGCATGATTTATCACACTGCTTTCTTGTTGAGCTTTCCAGTTTTGCAAATGTCTTCTGATAAAAGCTTTGTACAAACAACCCTAACTTGTTCTGCACACGCACAAATTGGAATTATGAACTCGCTTATAAAATACAAACTTGCTCACTCTTATGAATAACACAAACACATGGTGTTTAAAAAATTGTGATTACGAACATAGCAAGTGTGGAAGAGATGGTGAAGACTGCTAGAAATCAAGGAATTTATTTTCAAATGATGATATATTTTGACACCGAATTCAATCAGGAATCACACGATTTGATCTTTGGTCATTTACACTAAAAGTCACAGTATCTGATATTTGAAATGTGACAATTTACAAGCTAAACTTTTACACATCAATTCCCTGGGAAAATAAACTTATTGAGGTATGAAGTACATTCCTGTATTCCTTTGCCTTGGTTCAAGAACATTACTGCAGTCACATTTGCAGTTTACTTGTTGAAGATGATTTGATATCAATATTAACCCTTTAGTCACTGAAGACTCTGTAGATAATGGCTTATGGCTCCCTGGAAGGTACAGCAATACAGTCAACTCTGCCTAAGTCGAATTTCTTGGGACTGAAGAAAATGCTTCGACTTAGACGAAATTCAACTCATAAGAGGTCAAAAAACAATAGAAAATAAAGGAATGGGACCCAGTAAAGACCTTCGAGTTAGCCGATTATTCGACTTATGTGACTTCGGCTTGTGCAGAGTTGACTGTATTGCCCTCAACTGTGCATAAAAGACAGGCCTACAATGTCTACTAGAGCGCAATTTGCGAACGGGCGGTTTGGGCGTTTCAGGGAACTACGGGTGTACAATGGACACTACAGCACATTTTACGGACGGGCGGTTTTGGGGCGGTCTAGGAAGTAATAAGAGGGGCGGTTCAGGTGTTAAAGGATTAACCTGCATTCTCTTTACACTGCAGTCTGAGATATCTCATTCTTAGTCTCCAAAAGAAACATACAGATGACTTCGCATAACTCGACGTCGCACACGTCAAATTATCGCCTATTTTGAATATTTTTGACAGCCCCAATTTGTTCTTTGCTTTTCCAATGGGAAGTTTTTCTTCTAAGTCAATTTTTAAAATCAAATATCGCCTATCTCGAACATATTTTCGAGTCCCACAGGGAGCAAACATGTGTTAAAATCATTCGCCTAGATCGAAGTGGCCAACAACTGTAATTCTTGGTGGTCTTAATGGGTTGACCTTTTGATCTCTGCCTGTCTGCATGACTGTAAAGGTATCATAAATTTCCCATTCCCTCTCTGCCTTTTTCATTTTTTACAGCATCCATTTCCCTATACATGTTTCTTCATACACATAGAATTGTATACAAAACTGTAACTCGAATTTTGTCTAAGTCGACGTGATTTGTGTGGTCCCCAGTGATTCGACTTAGACGAAGTTTTCTGTAGGTGTACCGGGGGGGGGGGGGGCGGGGGGATTCTTTGGGTGTTCAAACATCCCCCTTCTGTAAAATCTCAAAATTTGCAAAAAATAAAACCACTGCAGAATATTTAGCGTATACATATTAGCTTGAAAATAGCACATTTTTCAAGATATAAATTGTCTCACCCTGGTACACTCATAATCAAGAATAAAGCTATAATATTACTGCACGGCATACAGCTATAACGGAGCATCATTGGCTCAGGTATATTTTTATACAAGTCGATTACTGACTAAAATTCCACACATCACCCGAATTCCTAGAAAGTAGATACATGTATGGTGCAAGTTCCTCAAGACTTGGATAATAAGTAGATATTAAAATTACATAATTACATCATAAAATTGGAAATATATACTCATTCTGATTTTTGTAATGTTCTTTCAATACAAGATGATGTGATGTTTCAATCAATTTCTTTTTTGATAAATAATAAAATATCAACTTGGTATAAAAGCACTGAGACAGATTTGGTGGTTTTGGCTACATGGAAGGATTTGTTTGTGCACCAATGAACACATGGGAGACTAACTGTGCTGCACCTGAAGTAGACAAAACATACAATGAAATATACAGCATTCAACACATTTTATTATATACACTATGACTCTTTACATATTTACATAATTTGTGACAGACATCTTTTGGAGTCGTCAACCATATAAATCCAATATACAAGATAAATATCTGTGCTTTGTATGGACGGAGTAAAACTCTTTGAAGCATGTAAAGCGACCATTGAACATCAAAATCTAATGACATATTGTATACACTGCGCATGTCACTAAAAAATTAGCATGACTATTTACATAGAAATTGGTTGTGTATACAGGACTGCAAAACTTTGTAAACATGATGTATGGGGAACCCACGAACTTGTTAGTGCATTTGATTAACCCTCTCCATGCTACTGCTACAAACTCCATAGAGAGCAGAAGTGACGATGTCAAACTGGTTAAGAAATATGTGAGGACAATAGCCAAACCATAACTTGATGCAACTGCAGCTCTCCTATTGGTAGTAAAAACCAGTTGCGACATGCTGCACCTGGTTCTGCCATTGTCCACACATATTTCTGAACCAGGGAACTTCGGTACTCTATAGACTTTGCATGTGAAATTCTCAGAATAGTATTGAAAGGGAAATGTCATCAGTTCCTAAATGCCCCCCCCCCCGACCTTTTGCATTCTTACAGTGGCGTAACAATATCAATCGGCTGATAGCCGCTACCATAGTTTGCCACATCTCCATGTACAGTGTTTCTCGTAAACAATCATTCCTGATATACCTTCCGTGTTTATGTCAGGAATCAACCAGTCAGCATTTGACTTAACAAATACACATTGACCAACACATTGATTAAAACAGGTGTTATATACATACCCACACTGAATAAGACATGCGTTTTGACCTTGCACAGAGGTGGCTTTGCATCTATCAATAACAAATTTGTTCCGCACCCAAGACTTTTATACAAGATGTGTCACCGGGTATTACCAAAACATAAAATTCCTGTCTTTGATAAAGTGATCACTGGGTACAAAACATTTTGGTGAATGGTGGTGGGGGGGGGGGGAGGTGCAATCAACTTGAATCTATTCTGGAAAAACAATACTGGGAGTAGTAGTGATTATGTTCAGTACATCAAAAGCCGTTTTGATCTTGCCGCACAATCACAAGCAATCCGAATAAATATGACCTCTGTGACCTCACGCATCACGCCAAAAACAGATATCAATTTCAGTCCGCTCCACAGGGTCTTTGCCATCCGAAATGGAGACTCTAAATTTCGATGGGTTTGACGATGGGCTTGCGGATGTGCCTCATGTTGGCCCCGGCCTCCTGGGGCTTGAAAGGGGCGTGCAACCCGTAGGGGCGGGGTACGGGGAGGTCGGCGTCGTCGTCAGGGATGTAGGCGTTGGGCCTGGGTTCCGCCGTCGTCGTGTTGCCGCCGGCCAGTATGTACTGTTCTTCCTCTTCGGCAACCTGTTTGACAAAATGGACATGTATATTTGTGTAAATGGCATATTCAGCATACCTCGTGTTAAACTGACTTCAAAGCAGACGGTTTAAAGAGGGTATCAAGCACCACACCGGGGCTTTTGTAGGGTTAAATTGATTAGCAAATGGAATCCTCAAGCTAAAGAGCATTTTCCTAAGTTTAATGTCATTAGTTTAATGGGTACATGGGGCCAGGTATACCATTTGAGGAACCTAAAATACCCTTCCCCTAAGGATCATTCTTGCCAAATTTTGTCTAATTCCAATTATGCATTTAAAAGAGTAAGGCGAAAATATATATTATCCTCATCCCTTTCCCCAAGACTGTAATTCCCGTTTCCAAGGACCAAACAGGGCCACCCTGGACACTGTCATAAGGAGTATTTATTCTTCACCTATACAGGTATCACTATCTAAACACAGTGTAACTTTGCTGCAATACTTCTCGGATCAAGTGAAAATGTTGAAGATACCTGTTTGGGCCGTGGGATCTGCCCCGGGACGCCCCAGAGAGTGCCAATTGTACCATGTAAGGAACTTGAATCCCCTCCCAAGGATCATCCCATACAACCAACAAATTCTGTCTAAAATTCCAGTCATTCCATTAAAGAAAGTAAGATTAACTAGAAACGTCAATGAGTGCGCTCATTCTGGCATCTCGCAACATCATATATCCGAAATTTCATGTGGTTACAATTTTATACTGGTGAAAAGATTAAAATTTACTGTCCGGAAGAACATGATATAAACAAATCGAGTGATAAATATTATTCATCCCTCGGCAGGACCATGAAAAAAAACAAAAACTAAATTCAAAAAACAAACTAAATAATAAATCGGATCTCATCATATGACTTGCATCCCCCGGCCACCTCCGGGTGCCTCCATAACTGGAATTTTGTCCTGTTGGCCGAAAAGCACCATTTGAGCCTGGCAACGCCAAGTTAATAGGTACTTGATATTGAATACAGAACTGAAATAACCTTGTTATATTGCGAAAAATTTGCATAAACATTACCATAATTAATTAATGGAGCAACAGTTAAAAAATTCTGGTAGAAGTTTAGTGACCCAGCTCTACTCTAGCCAGATAAAGCAAACGAAATCAAAATTGTTGAGACATCAAGAGAAGACAAGCATTTTCTAAATTGTTATCTTGTGATTTGAATCAATTGCATAAATCTGCAAATTGATAAATTTCACAATTTTGTGTAGAAGCTTGAACCCCACCATAGCGCCCATATTAGATCAAACAAACAGAATGAACATCGGTCAAGAAATGAGGGGGGGGGGGGGGGGGGGGGGGGGGGGGGGGGGGGGGGGCGGGGGGGGGGGGGGGGGGGGGGGAGAGAAGAAGCATTTTTTGTTATTTTGGATTAATTTTGCATAAATTACATATCACGATTAATGGAGTATCTTTCCATAATTCTGTGTTAAGTATGTAATGTGTCATAACCGCCCTACCATAAAGTAATACAATTAAAATTGGTTTGAGAAATGAAGAAAGAAGCTTTTTATGATTTCGAAGTTGCATAAATTTTGCATAATTGATTAATTTAAAATTGGCATAATTGAAATTAATTTCAAGATTTTTGGTGCAGAATCTGCAACCCCACCTAAGCCCTATCAGATCAAACAAACAGAATGAAAATCGGTCAAGAAATGTGTGAAAAGAAGCAATTTTTGGCGGGGTATTTTGGATAATTTGCATAAAATTACCATAATTGAATCATGAAGTATAATTCTCAAATATCTGTGTAGTTAATGGCATTCAACCATACCAAATAAACAACAAATCAAAAATCGGTTGAGAAATGAAGGAGAAGAAGCATTTTTTAGTGATTTCGAATAATTGCATAAATTAAAATATAATGAATTTCACGATCTGGTATAATTTTAAAATCCGCCCACCTAGCCCCTATGAATGAAACAATCAGAATCAAAAATCGCGTGAGAAATCGACGAAGAAGAAGCATTTTCAAAACTGTGGACGGACGGACGGACGCCGGACGCCACGCCATGGCATAAGCTCATCGGGCCCTTCGGGCCGGATGAGCTAAAAAGTCTACGCACAACGAATGACGCACAAATGGCGATCGCAATACCTCATCAGAGCATTTCGCTTGCGTGAGCTCAACGTTCGATGATGCAATTCTTACCTGCTGCCTCTGCTCGGCTTCCTTGAAACGACGGGTCTCGTCTCTCAGCAGCCTCTCCCACTCCTTGGCCGCCTCCGGGGTGGGGGCCTCCCCTTGCTCCATACGGAGGTAGGCCTGCTGGAGCTTGGCCTCCCCGTCCCGCGACTCCTGCTGGAGTTTGAGGGCCTCCGCCTGCTTCATGGAGAGCTCCGACACGGCGGCCATCATCTTGCGGGTGATCTCTTTGATCCGGGCCTGGAGTTCGTTGACCTGGTCAATTCGGGGAGTGCAGAATCAAGGACAATATCACAAATTGACTTGCATGCGTAAGTACTGTCTTAAAGGCCCACTGTCATGATAGGATAACAAAACTGCCCTCTTTTGACTAAAATCATAAACTGGGTATACTAATGATATCTATAATGTAACAGAAACAGCCATGACAGGGTGGAAAATACATTTGTTTTCCTCCCACAATCTGTACACTATGGCACTGCAACATTCCATGCTCGTGAATATGTGCCAGTATTCTAGTTCAGTGTAATTCTATATTTAGGGTTTAGTTGACCCTTGACAGAGGGCTTTAAAGGACATTGAGATGATTGGGAGAAATAAAAATGCCTCTAGAACCAAACTGGTGGAAAGATATACCAAAGATACACTAGTTAGAGTATATCTCCTGGCTGGAGGGATTTATCTTGAATTGGTTTACTAAACCCTAATCGACAAATTTCGCGATTACGCCGCTGCGCGAAATTTTTTGACCGCGCCATTCACTGGCTTTTTACTTTCAAGTATCGCGCATCATTTAAGACCATTTTCGAAAAAATCGGATGTACCGTTACGACGTTGCGCGACTTTTATTGCATGCATGCAACTCCAAAATTGCTGAAAAACATGATTTTGTGTACAAAATCCATGCAAATTGTGTTTTCAGCCAAAAATCATAAATGTATGATTATTTTTACTTTTACAGGCTGAAATGGATTAAGTTTATGCTGTTTATGATCGCAAAAGTGTCCCTGACAAAGTTCATCGAAAAAATAATAAAAAACAAAAGGTCGAAAAAACAAGGAAATACATAAGAAATTCACAAAACAATAAAATACATAGGAAATTAATTCTTTATTTGGCAAATTTTTTTGTAGATAATTGTTCAAAATGTCAAAATGAATATTTTCACCAAACATTAGCATTCTACTAGCTATTGTAAGTAAGATATAGGTGAAAACATAATTTCATACACTTATTTGCATAATTAATTACTTAAAAAATATAAAAAATCAATTTTTTGAAAATGTT
>JZLH01S0093020.1:43742-55281 GCA_001188425.1 Eucidaris tribuloides | reverse complement strand
CTCAAGGAGGGCGGATGCCGTTGCATACGCTATATGTACAAGGCTGCCACTCGTAGGGGAAATCCCCTACCGTAGGGGATTTTGGCCATGCGTAGGGGGTAGGGGATACCTACGGGGAAAATGGCCTTCCGTAGGGGAAACGTAGGGGGATTTGATGATATGTAGGGGATGTAGGGGGATTTGACAATTTTCAGAAATATTCTTAAATTCTCAAAGGATTTCCGATTATATTCGTCCATTTTGTCCATCTCCAGTGAAGAAATCATGATCAATATTTGCATTTACTAAGGTTATTTTGTAGTGGAAAACATACCTTTGTAAGGGAAAAGTTGATTTCTGTAGCGAAAAACATGGGTTTCTGGGGAAAATTGGGTTGATAAGGCGTAGGGGAAAAGTGGTGTGCGTAGGGGAAAATATGCATGCGGCGTAGGGGGAAATCAAAATTTTGAGTGGCAGCCCTGTATATGTATAAATTGCAAACTGCAGTTATTGCACATGCGTGTTAATGTGGTACTATCCAGCCGTATTTACGCTGTTGCGTTGCACAGAAAGCCCAATCGGTGAATTGAAGAGAAACACTTCAAGTTCCCTTTTTTTTAACAGACTGGCTGCAAAAAGACTTATTCAGGTGGCCAGGAAGGTAAGTGTCCTTTCTGTACTTTGGTACCTGCAGTTTTCAAGTTATAGCTCATGCTTGCGTGGATTTCTTTTTGCAGCCCTACTCATTTATTGTAGTATCTTAGTATAGTGTACCAAAAAAAATCTTTAACGGATCATACGGCGACCTAGTCTTAGTGTCCAGACACACACCTAGTTCAATTTTATGTACTGCGTTGGGATTAGGGCAAAAAAAAGAGAGAACCGTCTAAAACTTAGACTATGCGCATTTTGGCGCAGACTGTCGCCGGCGACAATTTGTGACGCCATTGCTGATTTCTTCTTTTTCTTTCTTTCTTTTTTTTTGGCCTCAAAAATAGGCTATGTGTCATGATGACATGAAAACAGAACCTTGCGGCACAAAATCGTTGCCATCGATCGTCACAAATTGTCGCCATACAGTCGCGGAATAATTATGTGTGTGTGTGTGTGTGTGTGTGTGTGTGTGTGTGTGTGTGTGTGTGTGTGTGTGTGTGTGTGTGTGTGTGTGTGTGTGTGTGTGTGTGTGTGTGTGTGTGTGTGTGTGTGTGTGTGTGTGTGTGTGTGTGTGTGTGTGTGTGTGTGTGTGTGTGTGTGTGTGTGTGTGTGTGTGTGTGTGTGTGTGTGTGTGTGTGTGTGTGTGTGTGTGCATGATCATGTAAACCTTCTCCCTTCTATATCTGTATATTTTCGGTCCACTACCCAAATCGTATCACAATATGGTGCGTGTACAATTTCATCTGCTTTGATCATGGCTGCATGGCGACAACTTGTGCCTTCAAGCTCCGGGCACAAATTGTCGCCGTCGTCAATATGTGCAGTGAGGTTTTGCACAAATCGGTACAAATTGTCACCGGCGACAATTTGTGGTGTCTCCGTAAGAAGGTGGTGGTTGGTGGTACAAAAAAAAAGTTGTGATTTCGCAAAGATGCGTTCTGTGCTGACACACAGTTAGAATTAAACATGTATTATAGTGGCAGTAGAGCAACATATACTGCGGCACTTTGTCACCTTCAGGCTTTGACGGTAGCAGGTAACAATAGATAAATCTAGCTACCAACCTTAATCCTGTAAAAGAGTTTTCGTACAATATAGTTAATGCAATCAAATTCTAGTATTCATAGAACACTACGATTGGCAAATATATATATATTAATTGCTGAGTACTTACCAAATATGAAAATGTTTGTGAAAAAATGTTATTCATACTCCCATTATTTCTGTGTAGTATTTGTGTGCAACAGGTCTTATTTAAACTATTATGCAGATGCCAGTTATGTCTTTGTAGAGCTTTTAATCATATTTTCTAGAATAGAATCATGTACAATAGTCATGATAGTGTTTCGATAAATTAATTACCCTTCTTTACCGTACTTTTCCTACAGTATTACTTTATATTGCTTTTTATGTAAAACTCAACGCCTTTCAGCTATCTAACAGCTTGTGGTGTCAATAAAACCAATTCAAATTCAAAATACAAGCGCAGCTGATATTTCAGACTTTGTATCTGACCCATCGCATCAGATTATTTCATACTGACGTTAAAATCCTACTAACCGTTATCGAAAACAATGGATGCGTGGCCATTGCCACAAGAAAAGATGAAAATGATTTTGTTTCCTCTTCTATAAATGTAGGTCTATGACAAAAATAGGAGGAAACAAAATAACTGTCTCCTTATGCATGGTAGTGGACACATTTACTTTACATACCGATGATCTTGATGGGCTCGTTGCATAAAACTTTAACCGGATAAATGTCTCTGGTTAAATAAGAAAACTCCAGATAGCGTGATTTTACCATGCATTACCATAGGAAAAAAAACTATGTTTAAATAACCGCGAGCTTTTCTCGGTGGTTAAGTGTTATGCAACGGGCCCCGATGATTGTTAATTCCCAACGGCATTGTGTGTCCACAACCACGCGCAAGGAGTAAATTAATATTTTAGTTTCCTTGCTATAAAATGTCCACATCTAAAACAGACCGTGAATGAAAGCGGGGTCATACTGCGCTTTTTATGCCTCCACCAGCGAATTTGCAGGAAAGCATTGCGATCATGCGAGCTTGTCTGTTTATGGTTTATTTGTCTGCCAACAGTCTCACAGACAAAGCTTTAAAAACTAGCCTCCATAAGCATTTTACACATGTTTTAAGAGAAAGTCCTTGACGAGTTTAATTTTCAAGGTCATATAGGTCATGTATCAAGGTCAATGTCAAAGTAAAACACATACAGTAAACATTTTGGCCTGACTTCAGATCACTATAAAAACATCCGATTTGTCTTGTATTGCAGCTAATAAAATGGGCGCATCTCACATAAACTTGACATTGATCTTTGACCTTCAAATGTTCGCTCAAGGTCAGCATTTTCATGAAATCAAAATGGCCTTGTCCGGATGACATCTTTGTAACCCTTGATCGAATTCACCTCAATTTGGTTGCGAGGACATAACCTCCGTTATAGTTATAGGACGCTTATCCATAACGTGTATACCTTAAGGGTTCCTATTTCATGAAGCGAAAAAATATAGGGATTGCAATTCATACTGTAATATTAAGAAGGGGGTCTATTATAATCGAAGTAGGCCTATTGGGTATTACTCGTAATTTCGCTATTCATAGTTAAGTTCAAAGGGTCGTTAATGTTATATAGGGTAGCTAATCATAATCGAAGAGTCTGTATTACATGAAGGTCATGTCCATTAATAGAGAGGTCGCTATCCATAAACAGCACATCTTTTCCTATTATGAATAGCGACCCTATTTTTCCGATTATGACCAGCGCCCCTCATGAATATTGACCTTTAATGAATGGCGATCCCTCTTTTTCTATTATGAATAGGGGACCCTTGATATATACTTTCTGCAATATACGCAGCCTTTTCCGTTTATGATAGTGGACCATGTATGTTTATATGAATTGACGCGTTCTTATCAATATCTTTT
Source organism: Eucidaris tribuloides (assembly GCA_001188425.1). NCBI lineage: Eukaryota > Metazoa > Echinodermata > Echinoidea > Cidaroida > Cidaridae > Eucidaris > Eucidaris tribuloides. Next base: position 51,698 of record JZLH01S0093020.1, on the reverse strand, counting down.
CTATGAATTGCCGGCTCTTCTTAGTGTCTGTTCGCGTTAATTGATTATCCAAATTTTACTGATTAAAATACACTCTATACGGGGGGCGGAAGAATGCAAACACCTGCCGATCGCTCAATTTCCTTAACCATTCTTCACACGTAATGTCAATTTTTTTGTTTTGTGGTCAGAACATTCCTTTTTCACAACAAAATTGATCAAATAATCATTGATTTTTAGGTCGGGCATTTGACGATCCTAGGGCCATTTTTCTAGACATATCATTTTTCCCAAAATTTCCTACTTTAATTTCAACTTCACCGATCCTCGGAACAATCGCAGATTTCTCGCGACGTAGGTGCCATATAAGACAAACGCAATTCCTCACATGCGTCTTTTTTTTATCAAAGCGAGCGGCATTTTTGCGGTTGGTCTGTTTATAGTTATTTGTATAGGCATGCTGTAACGAGGAGAATATTTCGGTATTCCGAGGATCGTGAGCGGAAAATGCTAGAAATTTTTGAGAATGTCATTGCCCCTCAGAAAAAATGGCAATATGATCCAAACTGCCTTACTCAAAATCTATCGATGATGGCTTATTTTGTTGGAAAATAAATGATACTTATAATCAATATAATAAAAACCAATTAACATTTTGCCGATCAGATGTAGAAGAAATAAGCGATCGCATTGTGTTGAGTTTCTTTCTGCGGCACATGTATTGACTGCTCGGCGGATGAATTGCTTAAGATGGAGGTAATCGTGCATGTCAGACAATTTTGATAGGAAGAAAGACTCGTCCTGGCCAATGAATTGAAAATGCTCGTTTCTTTTTGATAAATTTCCGTCAGTGAACATGGACTGTGTAACCAAGTTGCAAAATGGAATGTCCATGCCTTTCTTGGACTAGGAACGTGGAAGCTTAAACCTGATCAGATAGGAGGGTGCTATTGGAGCCGCCTTTTAGACGCTGGCTACAGGATCTGGACTGTCGCAAATCGATCGTATGGCATATGAGAAGGAAGTTGGTGCGCATGAAAAACTCAATGCTTGAAGATGGTAGTAGAGGGTTTTGTGATACTAGTTTTGTTTGTGCTCTGAAACAGATCTGAGCATTGCGGATAGTATACAACATTATTTTCTTTAATCCGTCAATTGCTAAGGTGTTAACGTACATGGGTTGGGTCAATTGCGCTCACAGTGATTAATGATATTGCCAACTAGAGATCCATGGAGGTGTCGCCCTTGTGACGCAAATTCAGAAATACGTCGACTATTTGGGTTTTGACGATCACACATAATGACGTCAAACCAACATAGTTCGATTCACGGCTGTAACAAAAGCCAGAAATAAACCCACACTGTATAAAAAATTTGTCGCAATTGTGTCTTAATAAACTTTTAAAAATGTTTAAATTGCTCCGTTTTGCTCATCTTCATCTAGTAAATCTTGAACTAACGTGTTTTGTAAAGACGACAAATTTTGTGGAGGAAGTATATGTACAGTTATTAATGTACATGCCAGTACGCTATTTTTTCCTGCGTGTGAAAGACCATATATAGCGTCTGCCACACCCGATATGGAAGTCTAGCCAAAGTTTCAGATACACGGTTAGATCGCTGAAGTTTGAGTTTTAATTACAGTTGCGAAACGAATGAGGATTAAACCTTGGTGTTTTAACAGGTTTATGAAATTGGTACTCGGACCAACTAGAGCATAGTTTAATGGATTGTATTCCATCCGCTACCATCGTAGAGAAATATCGCGCAGCTCTGTGCATGCTGAACACACACGGCCTCGTCAAGGGGCTACCGTAAGTTAAATTTTTTCTTTTGTTTTACTTCTGTGTATTTCCCTGTTAATTCGATGCCGGATATAAAAACAAACTATGTACTGAAACGAGAGTCTTGACGTTGAAACTATGCACGCATCGGTTACGTTGACTGTTAAATATTTTCCCTCGGTGGCTGCGCCCTTGGGGAAAATGAGTACAGTCCACGTACCTCGGGGCTCGTCATAGTATTCAAAACAGATCTCGTATCATTACATATTTTTATACTGTACCAAAAAGCAATGAAGGCGTACGTGTGCTTAGTGGATAAGGTCAAAGGTTTCCGACCTACAGATCCCGAAATTCGAATCCCGCGCGGCCGTATGATGTTCTCTAGCAGCGTACACTTTTTAGCGAAAAAAAGTGCTGATACAGAACCTCCTTGCCCGGTATTTGGAACCTTTTAAGGTTTTCAAAGAAGCAGAAAAGGGTTCTAAATGATTCTTGACCATTTTCGGTTCTATAAGGAACCATTTGGGTTTTATTTATACCCACCCCCCTTTTTTGGGGTTCTATAATTGATGGTATAAAGAACCCTACACAAAAAATTAGAAGGGTTCTTCTATACTATCGGAACCCCTAGGGTTGTAAAAAGAATCCTAAGGGTTCCTTGTTAGAACCAAAATGGTCTAAAGAACCATATAGAACTTTTTTCTGCCTTCTTTGAAGAACCTTAAAAGGTTACCAAATACGGGACAGGAAGATGATTCTAATAGCACCTCTTTTTTTTTCTAAGAGTGTAAGCCACTTCATCTGCAATATCTCTTCCACCCAAGAGCAACAAATGGTTACTGAGAGGAACGAGAATCCCCCGGAGGCAAAATTGGCTGGAGCGCCATATGTGCACAGCCAGGCTGGGAATACTCCCCAGGGAGTGGAGTGGTCGATGCACGCCTTGCGCAGGCGTGATATGGTCTGAATGATCAGGGAGGTAAAGTCGTGAGAGAGTGCCTAAAGGCCTTGAACCAAGGACTATAAACCACCAACTTTACATTACTCTTCTGAGAGACAGAGACAAAGTTAATATTATTCGTTGAAAATGAGAGCTCTGCCAAAGCATTGACATTTTCATGTATTACCATGATTATCCTAAAAACACAATGCTGCTTTGACCTTTCTTTTTTTATACGAGTAGACTGCTTGAAAATGTCATTAAACAGTTAATCATATTTGTTGACATTATGTGGAAAAATGACACGACAACAAATGATTCGCTGTTATTTTTAATAGACACTCTTCCATTCTACTATACTTATTTATCGGTTCAAGCTCTATGTTCATGTTTTCACTTGTATTTCGGTACATGTAATTGTGATTATATGTAAAGATTGATAACGAGCTTTTTTCATTTTGTACTCTGCTTACTACTCCTATGACTATGTGACAGATGGTTGTACTTCTTTGAAATTATAACATGCATGAAATGAATAAATAATAAATAAATAAACATGACATATTATACTGATACTAGATATAGCCTTTAAGCTCACCTGAGCTCGACTTTCTCAATTAGCCCATAAACATTTCTGTTCACAGGGTTTGAAGAGGGAGGCACATCTTTGTCACTTCAAGCTGTGGAATACCTATCACAGTCAGATGATGTCGTCAGAGTGTGTGGATCAAACCCTAGCCTAATCTCCAGCTGGGACTATGTTGACCTGTATCTCATGCACTGGCCTATGGCTTTGCGTAAGTATGCAACATTTGATTTGATTTGATTTTATTTTGTTTCACATCTCAAATATAACATAAATATAATAATACAATCGATAAAACAAATACAAGATATGAAAATCGCTAATCAAGAGATAGACAATTTAACAAACATGAAATGTGAAAAAGCAAAGCTTGTATTGTATAAGTCCTAAATGATAATATTCAAGTTCTTAACAAACGATATATAAAGCCAAGCACGATAAAAAGAAGAAGCGGGACGTAGGAAAAGAGAGCCAAGAGAATAAAAAGTAAGGAAAAAGTATAAAAAAACAATGAAAAAAATAACGAGAACACATTATATCATACTGAGATAGCCACTTGTAGTATGCATACTGAGATTCCTCGTCACCGAAGCAACATAGTTACGTCACAATTATGCAAAATACACGATATTCAGGAATAGCCTTGACGTCATAGCCAGGAATAGCCAAAATCAATGTCATGAAAATACTAGTACAAGCTGTTGTGGGGAGGGAGGGTGAATCATATTCAAAAATTAGAAATATTTTCAGTTTTGAATAAATGAAAATATAGTTCCTCAATGAACATACAGATCTTTTGACAAGTGTAGTTGTCTTTAAATGGGACAGTGATATGAGTGGAGAAAATAAGAATGCCTTTAGAATCAAACGGGTTGAAAAAATACCAAAGACACACCAGCTGAAGTGGATCTCCTGGCTGAAAGGATTTGTCTTGAGTTCGTTTACTTAAGGAGAATCAAGCCTAAACATACCAGTCGTGTGATACTCTTGAGGCCCAAGAAAAATAAATCCCGTTAGAAAGCTACAAACAGATTTGTTCTTCACAAGGCATTACTGATGGAAGTTGCTTTAAAATTGAGTCATCTTTCAACTACAATTTTCACAGTAGAATCCTTGCATAGTATACTAATTGACTCTAAAATAGTTTTACCTTAAGTTGAGGGACTATCCCCGATCATGTCACACTGCAAAAATAGTCCGAAAGAACATTTGTGTTAAAATTGCATCAGCGTGTTTCGTGAGAGGACGCGCACCAAGCATTTTACAAAAGTTTTTAGTTCATGGTGTGAGATCAACGCAATTGGGGTTAGTTCTATACCAATTGGTGTTATCAAGCACATTCTGTTTGTTATATCAACAATGTTTGGTGTTATGTTTAAATCCATGGTGCATTTTTAACACCTGAGGGGTGCGGTCCTCTCACAACACTGACTGTGTGTTGCTTTTGACACCATAGTTTTTAAGTGCACTTTACCGTTATATCAACACAGGAATCTTGGCCAACCAGTCCCGTTCCCACGCGATGAGTCGGGTACATCATTTACACCGATGTACACTATCTGGACACCTTGGACAGCCATGGAAAAGATGGTCGATGGTCGGTAAATGCAAAAGCTATCGGGTCTGTAAAACTTCAAACAGCAAGCAGATTGATGACGTCATGCAAAGTCAAGAATAAACCGGTGGCTCTTGCAAGGTGTGTTTATATCAATCTGCCAGTGTGATATTGGGTCAATACTTTGAAAGGGCATAGATGATTAAAACAAATTGTAGTGCATGATAAAGAATTTGAGGAAGGGGCCAACAGCCATGTCCCCTTTGAAAAATCTGTGTAGATTTCCATATCACACCAGTGATGGTAAAGAATACATTGGCTCCCACATCAGTCACGTTTAATGTTTAAGTATGGCTTTTGACCTTTCAATGTACTCATGCACATGCGCTTCATTATCTTATCTAATATTTATCCCGAGTGCAGTGTTTATTTCAACAGCGAGTTGAAATAGAACTTTCACGACATGACAAATTTTGCATATAGTCTCATGCATATTATTAGCACCAATAGATGAGTACTAAATAATCAGTGCTCTGGAATGACTTTAGTTCGGTGAGTCTGACAGACGGGCTAAACAGCAGTTCGTTTTCTCAAATTCTAGATAATTATTTATCTACGAATTTTCACAGACTATGACCTTTCACAATACTAAGGGACCAGAATTGATGTTATCATTATGCTTTTGAGACTGCCCCAAAAAAAGATGAATGTACTTTTTTCCCTTGAGAATGAAAAAAAAATTTATATTTTGATTTTCAGTTTTAATATTATCTTTTTTTTTCGTCCAAATGTTTTAAAAACGAAAAAGGAAATTTTGATGTGTTCACACGACAAAAGATTACACCACATAAGAAACGATATAAATACAATAATGCACAATCTTACACATCATCAAATTTATAGGAAAAAATGTCTGCTTGTGGTGAGATGTGAATTAAGGACACTAGTACTTAATACTTTTAGAAAATTATTATTGGTGAGGATATAGTTTCTATTCATCATCCACATTTTATTAAGTTTTCATATCAATATTTTGTCATTTTTTTCTGCTATCCTTCCCAAGGTTGAGCAGCCATCCATACTTGCCACACAAGTATGAGCTCCTGAACTGATTTTTGTCGGAGAGAGGGGTATCATCTTGACGGCCTTACAGCCCCCTAGGATGCGGGGACAGGGTCTGGAGCCTATTTGGAGAGCCGGATATCTTTTAAGCAGCTGGTCTTTGAAGATCGCCCAGGTCGATGAGGAAAGTCTTCCTCGCAAGTGGCCCTTAGGTAGGCTGGGTATACTCTAGGGTTGGTGCAGGCTGCCCATAACTGTATAATTATTGGCCATGTTTTTTGGAACGTGGTAGTCTGATACGGTGGGAGCAGTCACACTGCGTAGGTTATTCACCCGTTCTTGTTCAATTTTTTTATATTTTTTGATTACCAGTATAGACAAATGTTAATATCAAATTAAAGCCTCTTGGACGAGATGTTTAAAATGACACATTAAGTTTGCACAAAGCATGTAAACTTCTGGAATATCTATGACAGTAAGTTGAAAAAAAAAATAGGGCTGGAGCTGTGATCGCACGCGGTGGATCGCACGCCAGCTAAATTTCAAATAAGAATAAAAATTTATCAATTACTTTGGTCACTGTTCTAAATTAGATAAAAAGTTAATGTGAAGTTTATTACGATCTTTAGCATTGATTATCATGGAAAAATAACTGTTTGAAATGTCAATACTTTTATAGGCTTGCAGCCTAAAATCTGTCCGAATATGCTTACTTTTCCTATATGGTAGCATGCATAAATATTACAAATAATTATTTCAAAGCGACAAAAGTGGTGCATTTCTCAGATTGAAAGTCGTGAATTTTTCATGTCACGCGAAAAATCTTACAGTTCGAAACAGTGTGGCCATATGTGACCCTTTGTACCTATGTGTGAGGCGAGAAACTCCGGCGGGGGGGGGGGGACTTCTCATAAATTGTGAAAAAAACAGATGTAGCAATGCAAAGCCTGCCATTTTTAGCTTTATAAGTTAAAGTGACCGCAAAATTTATGAAGTATGTGACATTTTGATGTTTATATAATATGTTACCATGTCATGCTTTAAATAAAAAAAGGTGAGCCATATTGAGAAGTAAAATATGCCTCAAGAACCAAATGAGTTTGGAAACTATAACCATGTCATTTCCCTTTCACATATTGTTTCTGACATGTGTAACCCCTTAGATTAACGTGGGAAATGCAACATCTCTAACACTGTTACAAAGTTGAGGACATGATTGGGACACTTGCCTCAAGAACCAAATTGAGTTGAATATTATACCAACTATAAACAGCTAGGATTGTGATCTCCCAGCTGGAAGGAGTGTCTCTAATGCTGACCTGCTCACCACGATACCCTGATAAATTCGACGAACCCAAAGGTAGGAAATGCCAAATATCGGTATTTATGATATAAATATGAAAAGCTGAGGTGTCCTAACAAAATCAAACGTTTTATTGGCTTTCAACTGTTGCAAAAGTGATGTTTTATTTATATTTTTACCAAAGTATTTATTTTCCTTTCCATGTTTATGTTTCATAACAATGTGCTGACTTTATCAGGCATCGTATGACAAGGTCGCACAATTTGTTAACGCGTAGTGAAGATGAACTGTTACTAGTATTTTAATTCTCTCAAGCCCGCGATATTAAATGGAACCCATACGAGAGCCTACAAATAGATTGCCTGCCTAAAGGGATAGTGACATTAGTATCTTTTAGAAAAAGTCAACGTTTGACTACATGATTTTCACAGCAGATTCCTTGCATTGAGTTCGCTTTGATTTCTAGATTAGTTTCAGCCCCCAAGTTTGAGACTACCCCCAACATGCCTATTTACCTTTCACCATTTGCTTCTCCACAGCTGTTTGGAAACCCCATAGATTAATACATGGAAATGCCCCATCTCTAACAGGTTTAAATGATATGCCAAATGTTACTCCAGTGCCGTTCACAAATTCAGCGGTGGCGTGCCGCTGATTTCCAAGAGTGCCACTCCAGCCAGGATCCAGGAAAACATCTCCCTCTTTGATTTCGACGCTGTCCGAGAGGACATGGTATCTCTCTCTTTT
>JZLH01S0093020.1:32846-43509 GCA_001188425.1 Eucidaris tribuloides | reverse complement strand
AAAAAAAAAAGTTGTGTTCAAAAGATCGTCTGTGACACACAGTTAGAATTAAACATGTATATAGGGCATGTAGAGCAACATATACTGCGGCACTGTGTCACCTTCAGGCTTTGGGTAGCAGGTCAATAAGATAAATCTAGCTCCAACCTTAATCCTGTAAAAGAGTTTCGTACAATATAGTTAATGCAATCAAATTCATAGTATTCATAGCAACACTAGATGGCAATATATATATATTAATGTGCAGTATTACCAAATATGAAAATGTTTGTGAAAAAATGTTATTCATACTCCCCTTTATTTCTGTGTAGTATTTGTGTGCAACAGGTCTTATTTAAACTATTATGGCAGATGCCAGTTATGTCTCTTGTAGAGCTTTTAATCATATTTCTAGAATAGAATCATGTACAATAGTCATGATAGTGTTTCGATAAATTAATTACCCTTCTTTACCGTACTTTTACCTACAGTATTACTTTATATTGCTTTTTATGTAAACTCAACGCCTTTCAGCTATCTAACAGCTTGTGGTGTCAATAAAACCAATTCAAATTCAAAATACAAGCCGCAGGCTGATATTTCAGACTTTGTATCTGACCCATCGCATCAGATTATTTCATTACTGACGTTAAAATCCTACTAACCGTTATCGAAAACAATGGATGCGTGGCCATTGCACCAAGAAAAGATGAAAATGATTTTGTTTCCTCTTCTATAAAATGTAGGTCCTATGACAAAAATAGGAAGGAAACAAAATAACTGTCTCCTTATGCATGGTAGTGGACACATTTACTTTACATACCGATGATCTGATGGGCTCGTTGCATAAAACTTTAACCGGATAAATGTCTCTGGTTAAATAAGAAAACTCCAGATAGCGTGATTTTACCATGCATTACCCATAGGAAAAAAACTATGTTTAAAATAACCGGAGCTTTTCTCCGGTGGTTAAAGTGTTATGCAACGGGCCCCGATGATTGTTAATTCCCAACGGCATTGTGTGTCCACAACCACGCGCAAGGAGTAAATTAATATTTTAGTTTCCTTGCTATAAAATGTCGCACATCTAAAACAGACGTGAATGAAAAGCGGGGTCATACTGCTTTTTATGCCTCCACCAGCGAATTTGCAGGAAGCATTGCGATCATGCGAGCTTGTCTGTTTATTGGTTTATTTGTCTGCCAACAGTCTCACAGACAAAGCTTTAAAACTAGCTCCATAAGCATTTTACACATGTTTTAAGAGGAAAGCCCTTGACCGAGTTTAATTTCAAGGTCATATAGGTCATGTATCAAGGTCAATGTCAAAGTAAAACACATACAGTAAAACATTTTGGCCATGACTTCAGATCACTATAAAAACATCCGATTTGTCTTGTATTGCAGCTAATAAAATGGCGCATCTCACATAAACTTGACATTGATCTTTGACCTTCAAATGTTCGCTCAAGGTCAGCATTTTCATGAAATCAAAATGGCCTTGTCCGGATGACATCTTTGTAACCATTGATCGAATTCACCTCAATTTGGTTTGCGAGGGGATAACCTCGTTATAGTTATTAGGACCGTTATCCATAACGTGTATACCTTAAGGGTCGCTATTCATGAAGCGAAAAAATCATAGGGATTGCAATTCATACTGTAATATTAGAAGGGGGTCGCTATTATAATCGAAGTAGGCCTATGGGTCATTACTCGTAATTTTCGCTATTCATAGTAAGTCAAAAGGGTCGTTATGTTATAAGGGTAGCTAATCATAATCGAAGAGTCGCTATTCATGAAGGTCAATGTCCATAATAGAGGGTCGCTATCCATAATAGCACCATCTTTTCCTATTATGAATAGCGACCCTATTTTTCGATTATGACCAGCGCCCCTCATGAATATTGACCTTTATGAATAGCGACCCTATTTTTCGATTATGACCAGCGCCCCTCATGAATATTGACCTTTATGAGTGGCGACCCTCTTTTTCTATTATGAATAGGGACCCTGATTTGTATTATGAATATAGCGAGCCTTTTCCGTATTATGAATAGGGACCCTTATGTTTATCATGAATGACGGTTCTTATCAATATACTTTTCTTATGAATTGCGGTCTTCTATAGCTGTTGTCGCGTTAATTGATTATCCAAATTTTACTGATTAAAATACACTCTATACGGGGTGGCCCGGGAAGAATGCAACACCTGCGATCGCTAATTTCTTAACCATCATCAGCGTAATGTCAATTTTTTTGTTTTGTTGGTCAGAACATTCCTTTTCCAACAAAATGATACAATAATCATTGATTTTTAGTCGGGCATTTGGATCCTAGGGCCATTTTTCTCAGACAATATCATTTCCCAAAATTTCCTACTTTAATTTCAACTCCACCGATCCTCGGAACATCGAGATTTTCTCGCGACGTAGCGTGCCATAAAGACAAACCGCAATTCCTCACATGGTCTTTATTTTTATCAAAGCGAGGGCATTTTTGCGGTTGGTCTGCGTATAGCTTATTTTATGGCATGCTGTAACGAGAGAATATTTCGGTATTCCGAGGATCGGTGGAGCGGAAAATGTAGAAAATTTGGGAATGTCATTGCCTCAGAAAAATGGCAATATGATCCAAACGCCTTACTCAAAATCTATGATGATGGCATTATTTTGTTGGAAAATAAATGTTATAATCAATAAAATAAAAACCAATTACATTTTGCCGATGATGTAGAAGAAATAAGCGATCGCATGTGTTGAGTTCTTTCTGGGCCACAATGTATTGACTGCTCGGCGGATGCATATTATGCTAAGATGGAGGTATCGTGCAATGTCAGACAATTTTGTAGAAGAAAGACTCGTCCTGGCCATGAATTGAAAATGCTCGTTTCTTTTTGATCAAATTTCCGTCAGTGAACCATGGACTGTGTAACCAAGTTGCAAAATGGAATGTCCATGCCTTTCATTGGACTAGGAACGTGGAAGCTTAAACCTGATCAGATAGAGGGTGCTATTGGAGCCGCTTTAGACGCCGGCTACAGGCATCTGGACTGTGCAATCATCTATGGCAATGAGAAGGAAGTTGGCGTCGCATTGAAAAACTCAATGCGAAGACTGGTAGGTAGAGGCTTTTGTGATACTAGTTTTGTTGTGCCTCATGAAACAGATCTGAGATTGCGGATAGTATACAACATTATATCCGTCATTGTAAGTTTGTTAATACATGGTTGGTCAATTGCGCATCACGTGATTAATGATATTCCAACTAGATCCATGGAGGTGTCGCCCTTGTGACGTCAATTCAGAAATCGTCGACTATTTGGGTTTTGACGTCACACATAATGACGTCAAAACCCAAATAGTCGATTCACGGCTTGTAACAAAAGCCAGAAAATAACACCCCACGTTAAAAATTTGTCGCAATTGTGTCTTAATAAACTTTTAAAAATGTTTAATTGCTCCGTTTTGCCATTTCATCTAGTAAATCTTAACTAAACGTGTTTTGTAAAAGACGACAAATTTTGTGGAGGAAGTATTATGTACAGTTTTAATGTACATGCAGTACGCTATTTTTTTCCGTGCGTGTGAAAGACATTATAGCGTGCCACACCCGTATGGAAGTCTAGCAAAGTTTCAGATTAACACGGTTAGATTCGTGAAGTTTGAGTTTTAATTACAGTTGGAATACGAATGAGGATTAAACTGGTGTTTTACAGGTTTATGAAATTGGTACTCGACCAACTAGAGCATAAGTTTATGGAATTGTATTCCTATCCGTACCACGTAGAGAAATATCGCGCAGCTCTGTGCCATGTAACACACACGCCTCGTAGGGGTACCGTAAGTAAATTTTTTTCCTTTTGTTTTACTTTGTGTAGTTTCCCTGTTAATTCGATGACGGATATAAAACAAATATGTACTGAAACGAGAGTCTTTGGTTGAAACTATGACGCCATCGGTTACGTTGACTGTTAAATATTTTCCCTCGGGGCTGCGCCCCTCGGGAAAATAGTACAGTCCACGTAACCTCGGGCTCGTCATAGTTTCAACCAGAGACTCTCGTATCATTACATATTTTTATACTGTACTCCAAAAGCAATGAAGGCGTCGTGGCTTAGTGGATAAGTCAAAGGTTTCCCGACCTACAGATCCCGGATTCGAATCCCGTCGCGGCGTATGTGTTCTTGGGTACACTTTTAGAAAAAAAAGTGCTGATAAGAACCTCTCCTTGACCCGTATTTGGAACCTTTTAAGGTTCTTCAAAGAAGCAGAAAAGGGTTCTAAATGATTCTTTAGAACCATTTTCGGTTCTATAAGGAACCATTTGGGTTTTATTTATACACCCTTTGGGGTTCTTAATTGATGGTATAAAGAACCCTACACAAAAATAGAAGGGTTCTCTATACTATCGAGAACCCCTAGGGTTGTAAAAAGAATCCTAAAGGGTTCCTTGTAGAACCAAAAATGGTTCTAAAGAACCATTTAGAACTTTTTTCTGCTTCTTTGAAGAACCTTAAAAGGTTCCAAATACGGGACAAGGAGATGTTCTAATCAGCACCTTTTTTTTTTCTAAGAGTGTAAGCCACTTCATCTGCAATAATCCTCTCCACCCAAGAGAACAAATTGGTACCTGAGAGGACGAGAAATCCCTCCCGGAGGCAAAATTGGCTTGAGCGCCATAGTGGCAGCCAGGCTGGGAATACTCCCCAGGGAGTGGAGGTGGTGCACGCCTGCGCAGGCGTGATATGGTCTGATGATCAGGGAGGGTAAAGTCGTGAGAGAGTGCCTAAAGGCGCTGAACCAAGACTATAAACCACCAACTTTACATACTCTTCTGAGAGACAGAGACAAAGTTAATATTTCGTTGAAAATGAGAGCTCTGCAAAGCATGACATTTTCATGTATTACATGAATATCTAAAAACACAATGCTGCTTGAACCTTTTTTTTTTATACGAGTGCTGCTTGAAAATGTTAAACAGTTAATATATTTTTGTTGACATTATGTGGAAATGACACGACAACAAATGATTCGCGTTATTGTTAATGACACTCCTCCCCATTCTATATACTTATTCTATCGGTTCAAGCTCTATGTTCATGTTTGCACTTGTATTTCGCGTACATGTAATTTGTGATATATGAAAGATTGTATAACAGCCTGACTATGTGACAATGGTTGTACTTCTTTGGAAATTATGAACATGCATGAATGAATAAATAAATAAATAAATAAACATGACATATTATACTGATACTAGATATAGCCTTTAAGCTCACCTGAGCTCGACTTTCTCAATTAGCTAAACATTTCTGTTCACAGGGTTTGAAGAGGGAGGACATCTTTGTCACTTCCAAGCTGTGGAATACCTATCACAGTCCAGATGATGTGGTCGAGTGTGTGGATCAAACCCTAGCCAATCTCCAGCTGGACTATGTTGACCTGTATCTCATGCACTGGCCTTATGGCTTTGCGTAAGTATGCAACATTTGATTTGATTTGATTTTGATTTTGTTTCACATCTCAAATATAACATAAATATAATAATACAATCGATAAAACAAATACAAGATATAAAATCGTAATCAAGAGATAAGACAATTTAACAAACATGAAATGTGAAAAAGCAAAGCTTGTATTGTATAAGTCCCTAAATGATAATATTCAAGTCTTAACAAACGATATAAAGCAAGCACGATAAAAAGAAGAAGCGGGACGTAGGAAAAAGAGAGCAAGAAGAAACAAAGTAAGGAAAAAAGTATAAAAAAAATCGAAAAAATAACGAGAACACATTATATCATACTGAGATAGCCACTTGTAGTATGCATACTGAGATTCCTCGTCACCCGAGCAACATAGTTACGTCACAATATGCAAAATACACGATAATTCAGGAATAGCCTTGACGTCATAGCCAGGAATAGCCAAAATAATGTCATGAAAATACTAGTACAAGCTGTTGTGGGGAGGGAGGGATGAATCATATTCAAAAATTAGAAATATTTTCAGTTTTGAATAAAATGCAAAATATAGTTCCTCAATGAACATACAGATCTTTTGACAAGGTAGTTTGTCTTTAAATGGCAGTGATATGAGTGGGAGAAATAAGAATGCCTTTAGAATCAAACGGGTTGAAAAAAATACCAAAGACACACCAGCTGAAGTGGATCTCCTGGCTGAAAGGATTTGTCTTGAGTTCGTTTACTTAAGGAGAATCAAGCCTAAACATACCAGTCGTTTGATACTCTTGAGGCCCAAGAAAAATAAATCCCGTAGAAAGCTACAAAACAGATTTGTCTGTCACAAGGCATACTGATGGAAGTTGCTTTAAAATGAGTCATCTTTCAACTACCAAATTTTCACAGTAGAATCCTTGCATAGTATACTTAATTGACTCTAAAATAGTTTTACCTTAAGTTGAGGACTATCCCCGATCATGTCACACTGCAAAAATAGTGGTGTTAAAATTGCATCAGCCGGTGTTGTGAGAGGACCGCACCAAGCATTTTACAAAAGTTTTTAGTTCATGGTGTGAGATCAACGCACATTGGGGTTAGTTCTATACCAATTGGTGTTATCATAGCACATTCTGTTTGTTATATCAACAATGTTTGGTGTTATGTTTAAATCCATGGTGCATTTTTAACACCTGAGGGTGCGGTCCTCTCACAACACTGACTGGTGTTGTTTTTGACACCATAGTTTTTACAGTGCACTTACCGTTAATATCAACACAGGAATCTTGGACCAACAGTCCCGTTCCCACGCGATGAGTCGGGTAACATCATTTACACCGATGTACACTATCTGGACACTTGGACAGCCATGGAAAAGATGGTCGATGGCGGTAAATGCAAAGCTATCGGTCTGTCAAACTTCAACAGCAAGCAGATTGATGACGTCATGCAAAAGTCAAGAATAAAACCGGTGGTCTTGCAGGTGTGTTTATATCATGCTGCCAGTGTGATATTGGGTCAATACTTTGAAAGGGCATAGATGATTAAACAAATTGTAGTTGCATGATAAAGAATTTGTGGAAGGGGCAACAGCAGTCCCCTTGAAAAATCTGTGTAGATTTCCATATCACACCAGTATGAAAGTAACTACATTGGCTCCCAATCCAGTCACGTTTAATGTTTAAGGTACTGCTTTTGACCTTTCAATGTCTCCATGCAGTGGCTCATTATCTTATCATAATTATCCCTAGTGCAGTTTTATTTCAACAAGGCCGAGTTGAAATAGAACTTCACGAACATGACAAAAATTATGCACTATAGTCTCATGCATATTATTAGACCAATAGATGGATATAATATTCAATGCTCTGGAATGACTTAGTTCGGTGAGTCTGACAGACAGGCTAAACAGCAGTTCGTTTCTCAAATTCTAGATAATTATTGATCTACGAATTTCACAGACATGACCTTCACAAAAAAGGGCAGAATTGATGTTTCATTGTGCTTTTGGAAGACTGCGCAAAAAAAGATAATGTACTTTTATTCCCTGAGAATGAAAAAAAAATGTTTAATTTTGATTTCAATTTTAATTTATTTTATTGTCCAAATGTTTAAAAACTGAAAAAGAACTTTGATGTGTTCACACGACAAAAGTGATTACACCACATATAGAAAACGATATAAATACAATAATGCACAATACTTACACATCATCAAATTTATAGGAAAAAAATGTCTGCTTTGTGGTGAGATGTGAATAAGGACCACTAGTATTAATACTTTTAGAAAATTATTATTGGGAGGATATAGTTTCTATTCATCATCCACATTTTATTAAGTTTTCATTCCAATATTTTGTCATGTTTTTTCTGCTATCCTTCCCAGGTTGAGAGCCATCCATACTTGCCACAAGTAGAGCTCCTGAACTTTTGTCGGGAGAGGGGTATCATCATGACCGCCTACAGCCCCCTAGGATGCGGGGACAGGGTCTGGAAGCTATTTGGAGAGCCGGATATCTTTAAAGAGCCTAAGGTCTTGAAGATCGCCCAGCGACTGAGAAAGTCTCCTGCGCAAGTGGCTCTTAGGAGGCTGGGTATACTACTAGGGTTGGTGCAGGCTGCCCATAACTGTATAATTATGGCCATGTGTTTTGAACTGGTAGTCTGATAGGGTGGAGCAGTCACACTGCGTGAGGTTTTCACCCGTTCTTGTTCAATTTTTGTTAATATTTTGATACCCAGTATAGACAAATGAATATCAAATTAAAGCTCTTGACGAGATGTTTAAAATGACACATTAAGTTTGCACAAAGCATGTAAACTTCTGAACTTATGACCAGTGAAGTGAAAAAAAATAGGGTGGAGCTGTGGATCGCACGCGGTGGATCGCACGCAGTAAATTTCAATAAGAATAAATTTATCAATAACTTGGTCACTGTTCTAAATTAGATCAAAAAAAGTTAATGTGAAGTTTATTAGATCTTTAGCATTGATTATCATAAAAATAACTGTTTACAATTCAATACTTATAGGCTTGCAGCCTAAAATGTTCCGAATATGTATACTTTTCCTATATGGTAGCATGCATAAATATTACAATAATTATTTCAAAGGACAAGTGGTGCATTTCTCAGAATTGAAAAGGTGAATTTTTCATGTCACGCGAAAATCTACCAGTTCGAAACATGTGGCCATATGTGACCCTTTGTACCTGATGTGTGAGGGCGAGAAACTCCGGGGGGGGGGGGACTTCTCATAAATTGTGAAAAAAAACGAGATGTAGGAATGCAAAGCCTGCATTTTTAGCTTTATAAGTTAAAGTGACCCAAAATTTATGAGTATTTGACATTTTGATGTTATAATATGTACCATGTCATGCTTTTGAATAAAAAAAGGTGGCATAATTAGAAGTAAAATGCCTCAAGAACCAAATGAGTTGAAACATAACCATTGTCATTTCCCTTCAACCCATTGTTTCTGACATTGTGTAACCCCATAGAGTTAATACGTGGAAATGCACATCTCTAACTGGTTAAAAGTTAGTGACATGATTGGGAACACTTGCCTCAAGAACCAAATGAGTTGAAATATATACCAACTATAAACCAGCTGGATTGGATCTCCCAGCTGGAAGGAGTTGTCTCTAATTGTGACCTGTCACCACGATACCCTGATAAAGTCGCACGACCCAAAGGTAAGGAAAGTGCCAAATATCGTATTTATGATATATATATGAAAGCGAGGTGTCCTACAAAATCAAACGTTTTATGGCTTTGACATGTTGCAAAAGTTGTTGTGTTTTTTTTTTACCAAAAGTATTTATTTTCCTTTCCATGTTTATGTTTCATAACATGTGTGACTTTATCAGGGTATCGTGATGAGAGGTCACAATTTGTTACGTTAGAAAGTATGAATGTACTAGTATTTTAATTCTCTCAAGCCCCGATATAAATGGAACCCATAGAGAGCTACAAAAGACTTGCCTGCTACAAGGGATAGTGACATTAGTTATTTTAGAAAAAGTCAACGTTTGACTACATGATTTTCACAGCAGAATCCTTGCATAGTTCGCTTGATTCTAGATTAGTTTCAGCCCAAGTTGAGGACTACCCCCACCATGCTATTTACCTTTCACCCATTGCTTCTCACAGTGTGAAACCCCATAGAGTTAATACATGGAAATGCCCATCTCTAACAGGTTAAATGAATGCCAAATTGTTACTCCCATAGGTTCCAAATTCAGCGTGGGGTGCCGGTGATTCCTAAGAGTGCCACTCCGTCCAGGATCCAGGAAAACATCTCCCTCTTTGATTTCGAGCTGTCCGAAGAGGACATGGTGATTCTTTCTGGTCTTCCCAAACGTCGAATCTGTGTGCCACCTGCCAAGGTAGGAAATTCTTCCCTCATGGAAAGAACACAGTGTCCCACAGTGTGTTGACATAGTCGGCTATGTGAAAACGCCGGGATTTAACAATGTGAAGATGATTTCACACTGTGGTGAGGTTTTTCTCAGAGTGTTCACGTTGTGATGTTCTGTTCCACACTGTGCATTGATTATTCGCAATATGTTAAAACGCTCCAATTTAATACTGTGAAGAGGTTTC
Source organism: Eucidaris tribuloides (assembly GCA_001188425.1). Classification (NCBI taxonomy): domain Eukaryota; kingdom Metazoa; phylum Echinodermata; class Echinoidea; order Cidaroida; family Cidaridae; genus Eucidaris; species Eucidaris tribuloides. Next base: position 33,470 of record JZLH01S0093020.1, on the reverse strand, counting down.
ACACTGTGTTCACAATGTGTTCACACTGTGTTTCACATTGTGCTCACACTGTGTTTCACATTGTGCTCACACTGTGTTTCACATTGTGTTCACTGTTCACACTGTGTTTCACATCGTGTTCACACTGTGTTTCACATCGTGTTCACACTGTGTTTCACATCGTGTTCACACTGTGTTTCACATCGTGTTCACACTGTGTTTCACATTGTGTTTCACAATGTGGGACACTGTGTTCATGTGTACGCAGGAAAGGGGGACGAAAGGAGTCCAATAGTCCCCAAGTAAGAAGAATATGACCCTGAAATTGAATCAGTGAATCCACAAAGGGCCCAAGTCCAAGACGTATGTTTTTGCAGGAAATCAACTTAATTGCATATCTTAAAGGGAGTCTAAACCAAATGATTCACACTATACCCAGATATAACACCAGAATATAGCAAACAAATAATAATGAAGCACTTTACCTGAAAAAAAAAAACACAAACAAACAAACAAAAACAAATTCAGAAGGTTGGCAGACTAAAGTCTCCGGACGTGGGGATATCTGGATTTCTCATTCTCCCATGTTTTTAATACTAGGTGTTAGAAAATAATACTTGTTAATTTTGACAATTAATAACACAA
>JZLH01S0093020.1:16992-31668 GCA_001188425.1 Eucidaris tribuloides | reverse complement strand
TGTGTGTGTGTGTGTGTGTGTGTGTGTGTGTGTGTGTGTGTGTGTGTGTGTGTGTGTGTGTGTGTGTGTGTGTGTGTGTGTGTGTGTGTGTGTGTGTGTGTGTGTGTGTGTGTGTGTGTGTGTGTGTGTGTGTGTGTGTCTCTGCTAGTCCTTTGTTTCACTTTGTCTGTCTGTCCTGATCAGTTTTAGTGTCAAGATATCACAGAAACCACAAAGGATTTAGTTTTTAAATTATTTAATATGAGATAAAAAGTTACACAATACGATGAGAAAATGATAATTATAATTTCTTCGTTGTCATAAAATAATATTTTGTTTTTACAATTTATATTGTTATTATTATTGTTATCATTATTATTATTATCATCATCATCATTATTATTATTATTATCGTTGTTGTTGTTATTGTTGTCGTCATCATCATTATTATTACAGCTCAGCATAATTAGGTACCGCTTAAATGGGTAGTTAGTGTAGACATTTCAGAAACAGTTCCACTGCATGTTATATTGACCATATAATAGGGTAACCCCTACTCTGCTTAAGTGGTTAAAAGTTTTCGTGACACAATATTTTAATCCAAAAATATCACAGTCAAAAATTAATTGAAAATGATTAAAACATACTTTTTTTGAGAAGTTTTCATTCCATTGCACATTATATTTACCTGATGATTGGGTAACTCCTCTTCTTTAATGGGTATTTTTTTCTTGATATATCATTTTCATCCACAATATCACACTCGAGAAACGATTTAAAGTTACTGAGAACATATTGTTTTTAAGAAGTTTATTACTATTTGTATTGTTAGCTGATTATTTGTGTATTATTTATATATTATTTCTGGGGGGTATGTATTCTTAATTATGGACACCCTATCCCTACAAAAGGATACTTTCCGAAAAAAAACAGTTGGACTAGGGTTTGTACTGATACTACTAGAACATTCGTTCACTATTGCACTTTAAATTCAAACTTGCTAATCACATACTCATATATCTAGTTTTAGAAATGTGTTCATTATTTTTTTTAAGTAAGCTGATGAAATTTGTCTTGTGTAAATTTAGATGTAGATCACACAGATTACCTGTAAATAACAGTAGGTTTGACTCCACTTTGTCCGACGAAGGACAATGTACTCTCTTCCCGTCTTCGCACGTAGGGGATGAATTTCATTATCTATTTATCTATCTAAGGAAAAAAGCCTTTACTTACCTAAAAGTCTGGTTTGCAGATCGTGTTTTATACAGTTTAATAAGTTATTTAATACCAAAAACCTTGCCTTTTGAAAAAAAAAAAGTTGTACAATTTGTAAAAGTAATTAAGCTTCATTTTGCACACGAATCTAAGTAGAAAATGAATTCCGAAAACAAAAAATAGTTCAGGTAGTGTAATAACCTGTAGTGCCAAGGCAGTTAAATACTCTGCACTTTTGATTTTGTAAATGTATTAATTTTGCATTCATATAACTAATTAGCTTATTTTCCATGTTCATTATTGTTATTGTATATTCATTGTAAATGTCATGTATACTCTCATACCCCGAGAGGGGGGTCGATAAAATCTTATCTAATCTTATCTTATTTTAACATATCTTATCTTATCTTATCTTGTCTTATCTTATAGGATCAAAACAACAAACCAATGGTAGATGCGGCCGGTTTATTGGTTTGCAAGAGACGGCAGTCATCAATTCTATCCGTTCCATGACCCGTTCTAACTGGGAGACTGGCAAAGATGAAAACAGCAACAACAAGGTGTAATTACCAAGTGTTCCAAACTCTCCCTGCTGGAAGAACACAGTGTACCACAGTAAGTTCACAGTGTGTTCACATAGTCGGCTATGTGAAAATGCCCGAATTTAACAGTGTGGAGATGATTTCTCACTGTGGTGAGGTTTTTCACAGAGTGTTCACATAGTGATGTTCTGTTCCCCACTGTGAATTGATAACTCAAAATGTTAAAAGCTCGAATTTAACACTGTGAAGAGATTTCACACTGTTTTCACAGTGTGTTTTACATTGTGTTTCACATTGTGGGACACTGTGTTCTTTCCAGCAGGGCCTATTTTTGACAATTGTATTTGCATGTGATTCAGAGTATCGTTTAATATAGTTGTTATCATTATTACATAGATGCGTAAAATTACTAAATTTTGTTTTAGTAATTGGCGTGTTGTAAACTGAAGATGTTCAATGATATTGTTGCCAGCAATACAGCGTAGTTTTATGTAAAATGGTGCTAACATTACTAACTTTTAGCAAGGCCATTTCTAATTTGTACTACGACAATTTGAATTTTCCTTGTTATGAAAACAAAACATGTCAATTTGCATACACTGTACTTTTTTCTATCATTCTGAAATCAGGCAGCTCAATTTTGTGTGAATGGAGTATTCACTAGTTCAATAGAAATATGAAATTGTTCTTCAACTAATTCAACTGGATGTGGTGTGAAACAATTCCAGCTGTGTCTTCATTTTGTAGCAAACATTCATTTTACACTAGATATTTACAGTGATTTCTTTCTAACAGCTGTTATGTTTACGGGTCTATTGTATGACCATCATATTTTGAGACAATTTATTGTCATGGTGCGTATTAAATGTTCCAGTTTTCTCTAAGTAGGTCATGAGATCTTAGTATTCCATCAAAATTAGTGAAATAAGCTGTAATAGGGTAAACCAAGCAACAACAAATTTACCCCCCCCCCCAATAAAAAAAAGCTAAGATTGATAGTCATTTCAGTCAATTTTTAGTTAATTTTGAGGATTACAATGTTTTGTTCGCATTAGATTCAAGAAATAATCTGTAGTACAATTAACCGACGAACAATAAAAAATACATGTAACTAAGACATTAATACATATAGTCTTTCAAGTCTGTTTGCAGCTAATTTAGAGAATCAACATGTTTGTTGTTTCATCACCATTATCATCAACATCAACATCGCCATCATTATCATCATCATCATCATCATCATCATCATCAGGGTTGTCACCAGGTTGATTTTTGAACTGTGTAAAAAGTGATTGCGAAGCGTAGCGAGCGCAGCGAGCACAGCTATAGCCCCTCACGGCCGGAGGTCCAGGGGCTTTATTCAGTGCAGGGGGTAAGAAATTTGTGACAACACTGATCATCATCATCATCATCATCACCATCATCATCATCATCATCATTATTATTACCATCATCATCATTATCATCATTATCAACATCATCATCACCATCATCATCGTCGTCATTTCTTTATACACTCATGCTCATAATTATGGAATATTTTATTGATACGTAAGTTCTTTCTCCTATATCGCCCAAAATTTTCAAGACCAGTGTTTATTTCACAAAAACGCAGTATGTGAAGCAATTTTTGAATTTCATGAGATGACTAAATCAAAAACTAAAATAGGTTTGAGCGCAATAACAATTATATATTCATTTTTTTTAAATCCACAAAAAATCATGAAAAGGTATTCAATTAAAGTAATTAAAAAAAAACACCAAAAAATGATAATTTTTTCATCTAATGTCACTTATCATTAAATTAACATCGGAATTATCTGTTGCAAGTCTAGTAACGCACGTAACCGCTACGTGACTCAACAACAACTCTGAATACCGCCATTAATAAACACAGGTTCTAGTGTCGAGTCGGACGCTACAAAATGCTCAGCATTTCTGAAATACTTAGATTATAATTGTTTCATCTTGGGTGAGCAAATATTAATCTCAGGTGTACCGTTCACAGAAAAATGGCAACTTGTAAAATGTGTTTAAAATATTCCATAATTATGAGCATGAGTGTATCTTGTAGGAAATGATGGCTGTGTCGATATAATGTATGACAAAGTAAACCAAACAATGGGAGCAAATGCAAGATGTGCAATTCAGTAGAATAGATATAGATATATTTGTTATCTGCTATAAATATTTCACGAAAACGTCTTTCAAAATTCTCTAAATGTAAGTAATAAAAAGTTTTATAACTGCCAGTGTTTCAATATTAATCTAAACATGTATGAACATACCTTTTGGGAAGTTATTATTGCAAGAATTATTTTTACAGCATTTTCATTCAGATTTGTTGTATGTAAACATAAAAAGTAGTTGTATAACCCGTAGTACATAATTGTAGTTGCCTTTATTTGGTCTTTTATAAATCATAAGGCAGAGCTTTTTAATGTGCGCAATGATGATGTTTGTCCTAAGTTTCCACCCTTCCAGTAACTGAGCGAGTCAGAAACTATAATGCTAATCCTCAGTATGAGTATCATAAGAAAACTAGAAAGATAGAGACAAAGGGAAAATGATACATATACCGGAATGCCCTACAGAAGCTTGAAGAATGATAATCGTATCATTCAAACTTATGATAGATGCTAAGGATAAATTACATATACCGTTTGTATATAACCAATGTCTCATTTGTGTACATTTTGACCAGTACAGATGAACACAAAAAATATGATGACTGTGTAGAGTTTTCTTTCAAGAAAACATTAAATTTATTAGTCAAACTAATTCGTTTCACGGTCAACCAAGGGTAAACCGCGTCATCTTTAATTGAGCAATACTTACACAGGGTGGCCCGGAAAACATTGCAACATTTGCGGTCGCTAATATCTTCACCATCATCAGCAAATTGTCATTGTTTTTAGTCACGCGTTTGGATCCAAGGGCCACTATTCTGAGACTCTGTCATTTCCCGAATTTCCTACTTTCTCAACTCCACCGATTCTCGGAACATCGAGATTTTCTCGCGAGGTAGCGTGCCATAAAGACAAACTGCAATTCCTCACATTGTCTTTATTTCTATCAAAGCGAGGGCATTCCTGCGGTTTGTCTGCGTATAGCTTATTCTATGGCACGCTGTAACGAAATAATATTTCGGTATTCCGAGGATCGGTGGAGTGGAAAATGTAGGAAATTTAGGAAATGACATTGCCTCAGAAAAATGGCCCTAGGATCCAAAGGCCTGACTAAAATCCAATGATCATGGTCTCATTTTGTTGGAAAATGAATGTTCTAACCAATGAAAAAAACAATGACATTTGCAGAGGATGTAGAAGAAATTAGCAATCGCAAGTGTTGCGTTCTTTCTGGGCCACACTGTATTGAACCAGCCCAAGAGGTTCAATAAACCTGTTTTCCGTGCTGTGAACATGTGAATTAGTACATGCATTCAGACAAAATTCATCCGTACCAAACAAAGTCATTATAATTATTTTCTTGTCAAGTTATGAAATCATGATGACAAAATGTATTCCTTGTCAATGAGTGATAAATTGAGTTTTATTAGTATTCAATATTGCTATACATGTATTGCATAAATACAATTATGAACACATAATTTAAAATAATTTATTGAATACATATCAAAGATAAGATATTTTATAACTGGAATAATTTTGTACAAATAAAGGAGTAATTCATATATTTACTGTCTTTTTGAATCTTGCTTGCTTTCTTGTGTATTCTTACAAGATGGTAATGTCAGACAGAAAGCTAAAGTCATGTATCTGTAATAATATAATCTCTATAAACTTTTGCTTCGAAAATTAAAATCCACTGTCCACGAAATAACTTTTTTTTGTAACGAAATGTAAGAATACCCTCTCATGGATTGCAGAATGATTACTGCAATCGTGGATATTGTCTGTTTCCATAAATGGAAAGCCCACATACTCTTGTAGTTTATGTCAAAATATCATTGATCCCTCTAGGTCGGTTTTAAATACATATGCTGTTTTGTAACAGCAGCGCTTTTGTGGTTCATTCAAAGTGTGGTTCTGGTTTGATTTCGAATTTTAAGGTCAAAGGTCAAGGAGCATCATATAATCATGTCTGATTTAAGCATGTTAACACGATAACTTGTGAACCACAGTATTTTAATCAAGTTTGGATGATACTGTGTTATAGCAATGAATTGATTAGATTTGGGAGTTCAAAGGTCATGGTCACAAGTTTTGATGCAAAGAACATAAAATTATGTGATTTCTACGCATGACGATAATCTGGGTATATACGTACATGAGGTATTGAAATTTAAGTTCATAATTATGTGTTGTGTAACAATTGAAATTGGCGTGAGAGTGTAGAGGCATACCTAGTGCAACGCAGTGGAATTGCTCTAGTTGAACTTAAAGCGGTCAAAAGTTTTATTGTTAAATGAGAGAGTGGGTATTCTATACCACTTAAAGAGGAATGAAACCAAAACATATCTATGCATTCAAAAATATAGAACAAAAAGAGAAAAAAAGTAGTACAAGTTTGAGCATATTTGGCTGAACCGTTCAAGAGTTACACATATTGAAAGTTTATGGTGTCATTGTTATGAGGGATTTTAAATTGGCAACTCTGCCGCTATTAGTGACGAGAATGTTGAGAGCTCCGTATACTGACTTTGTACACAATTTTTCATATTTTCTGATTTTTCATCAAAATACAATTTTCTCTTTCCTGTCTTTTTTTTCCAAAGTTGTTCATGTAATAGCAAAAAAAGATTGTGCATGTGCATTTTGTGAAAGAACTGGCTTACGTCCTCATATCTCAGAAAAATGAGAGCTTGTGAAAATTTGCATACAAAACCAAAGGGTAAATATTTTCATCTCAAGAAGTGGTAGAGTTGCGAATTTTAGAATCCTCAATAATGAAGAATCGATAAACTTTGAAAAGCCTATTTATATCTCTTGAATGGTTTAATCAAATTTGCTAAACATTTTACCATTTCTTTTTTTTTCGTGGTATTGTTCTGTATGCTCTGAATGCAGATAGATGTGCGTGTTTCAATCCACTCTAAACCAATGAGTTGGCTGAAATTTTGACAGGATCTACGAATTACATAACATTTCCACGTACATGGTGGCCCAGAAAGAATGCTACACCTGCGCTCGCCAATTTCTTCACTATCATCTGTAAAATCTCATCAGGTTTTGTTTTGTTGGTTAGAACATTCTTTTCCAACAAAATGAACCCATTTTCATTGATTTTCAGTAAGTCGTTTGGATCCTAGGGCCATATACGTATCTGAGGCAATGTCATTCATCAAATTAAATGATGTTTCAACTGCACCAATTCCCAGAATGCCGAAATATTCTCACGTTACAATCGTGCCATAGAATAAGCTGTATAAACAATGCCCTCGCTTTGATAAAGACAATTGTGGTTTTTCACCCAGCTTATTTTTATGGCACGCTGCGACGCGAGAACATTTCGGTGTTCCGAAGATCGGTGCAGTTGAAAAAATAGCAAATTTGGGAAATGATATTGTCTCAGAAAAATAGCCCTAAGATCCAAACGCCTCACTAAAAATCAATGATCATGGTATCATTTTGTTGGGAAACAAATGTTCTAACTAATGAGACCAAAAACAATGACATTTTGCCGACAATGGTGAAGAAATTAGCGATTGCAGGTGTTGCATTCTTTTTGGGCCACACTGTATAGATTCTAAATTGCATATTGAATTCAACATTAGATTTTATTTTCATTTACAACTATTATCACAATAAATCTATACATGGACATGCATGACACATAGTAAGTATCACAGAATTCACTTTATACACAGGAGTGGCACCAGGGGGCTGTGAGATGTGGGCAGTTGGCCACATGAAATATTCAAAATACAGAAAATCGATGGGATTTTTGCAGGGCAATGAAATTTAACATCAACCCCCCCCCCCACCCCCGCCGTGAGTTTTTGTCCTTCCTAGGATTTTACCCTGGCACTGCCCCGTTTATACACGTACATAATTAGTATAATTTGTTCTGATGATGGTTGCTAATAAGGGTAGCCCGCGAAGCTCAGTGAGCTTGAAACGGTATGGACAACCCATGTCAGACGTTTGTATAAAACTTTCTTAAGTGTAATAACTAAATCTTATTATCCATGTAAAATCAATGAAACCAGAAATAAATTATAAATAAATAATACCAACGAACATACGCCATGGGATTACTTAGATTATTTTGAGTACCTATAGAATACTAAAAAAAATAAATGTACAAAATAATATTTTGCTTGAAATTAAAGTAAGATGGATCAAAATGTTGCGTGATCCTTAAAGAAACAGGCTAACGCTGTAGAGCTTCAAATTAAAACAAAAATTGTCAAACTTTGCTATCTGAGCTACATAGTAGTGTTTGAATGGACACATAAACACCAAATACAAAAGTTAGGAATTTATGCTGCCATTGGCAAGATATGAATAAATAAACAATAAGTACTTGGGCGGAGTACAAAATAGCCTAGATCTACACACAGTAAGTCTATGGGCGGAAATGGGCAGGTGAATCCGGTCAACTTACGATTTTTACTTTAGCACTAAATAATCATTTTGAAATACAATTTTTTCAGGGCTTTAGTTTTAGACCTTATCAAGGACACTTAGAGCACGGAGGATTATGTGGCTCATATTTTTTTTTTAAATTGTGGTCATTGCTAGCCTATGGCTTCAATAACGACATCATAATGAACGGATTATTACATTTAGATAAACAAAAGAAAAAGGTCAATATAATTATTTCATCAGTACCAAGAAATTTAAATCAGTAATAACGTTTTATATAAGGTCAATTAAAGTAAATTGCTTTTAAATCCTCCATAGAGATCATTGTAAAAAAAATACACTACAAGAGTTAAAGTAAAGGGAAATTGGTAAGATAAATGACCTTACGATTTGCAAATTACACATGACAAAATGTAGAAAATAGAGCTGATTCTAATATTTATTCTGTGGTCTATGGGGAACATGCTGTATTTGAATTGAATTGCATTTTGCTGGTATGCTTGCAATGACAGATTAGCTTTATATACATCTAGACCACCGGAAGTCGAAGTGGAGGAAGCAGTATTATGTAATACAGAAAACATAATTTTTGAAGTAAACATGTGGTACATTCATGTATAATTTATCATAACATTAACCATCGAAATCTGTATGAAGTCTGTTCAACCCCTGTTACATTTGAAAAGTTTTTTGGAGAACTTTGACAACATTGTAGGCGATAATGAAAAAAAAAGTAAAGGGGAACGAAAGTGGGGTAGAAAAAGCATTTTAACGAAGAAGAAAGAGAAAAAGAAAAGAAGAAGAAGAAGAAGAAGAAGAAGACTTTTTTGACTTTTCAAAGTAAAACTTTATTAAATCAATTTTAGCAATAATACATAATTCAAATTGATACAAAATAGTGAAGAAAAAGAAGAAGAGGAAGAATAAGAAGAACAACAAAAACAAAAAGAAAGAAGAAGAGGAAGAAGAAGAAGACGTAGAAGAAGAAGAAGAAGAAGAAGAAAAAAAAAAGAAAACGAAAAAGAAGAAGAAGAAGAAGAAGAGGAAGAGGAGGAAGAAGAAGAAGAGGGGAAGATAAACGAGAAGGAGGAGGACAAGAAAAAGACGTCAACCATTTAGATAGTTTTTACAATAAAATAGAATACGTACATACTTTCCTATATTCTCATAATATTTGTTAGAATAGTTTATTCTCAGCCAAATATGTATGAAATATTAATTTTGTTAAATACTGTACATTATTAAAACAAATTATTGCAATATTCCTGGCATATATAATGTCTGCCCACGCAGACGCTTGTGGAAGCATACTGGTCTGTCCATGCAGTTCACTGATTTCAAAAGTTCTCCTTTCGAAACTCCATCTTGTACTTGACGCATTTTCGTCGAATTATTTTTCCAAGGGTTGCTGATCCGCAAAAGAACACGGTTATCTTTCCACGTTGTTGGCGCCTGAGATTTTGAAACACCTGTAAGAGACAGGTAGGAAATAATCGCGATTGATGGTATAGAACTGTGTAAATTCTGCCTATTACGATATACAGTCATGGACAAAAGTTCGGAATATGTTTTTCTACCAAATGCAGTTTTCAATCATATCAAGAACAGGTTCCTTGTCCTGAAGTAAGTATAGAGCCAGGGGGGCGGCGCCACTGGGGTCAGGGTAGGGGCGGCCGACCCTTACTTTTTTCAAACATTTTCAAATGACGGGAATTTTACCGTTTTTCAATCATTTCGCCCAACCTATTGTTGTTGATTTTGGCTAGTAACAAACAAATTGGCGGGCAGAAAAATATGCCTTTTGTCGTCGTCGGCCCCCTGGCCCCCATTTGTCGGATGATGTTTGGCTTGCAGTTTGGCTAGTTGGCAAAATTTTTCCCGACGGATTTCGTCTCTCCTAAAATTGTAGCCTGGTGCCACCTCTAAGTAGAGCTCATTTGAACTCAGTAATGATCTTTTCTGCATGGGTGTTTAATCATTAATCGTAAGAAATCTGCATTTTAAAACAGGGCTTTGCAAAGAAATTGAAATATTCCAAACTTTTGTCCATGACTGTATTCGGTAGCGTAAAGATTTTGTGGGTACCGGTATGTTGGTTCAGTTGGAAGAGCGTTATAGCTTCTGTACCGGCCGGAATATTGCGAGTTTGACTCAGGGTCGAGTTATGGTATAGCTGCGTGGTGCAAGTCCCATAAATAGCGTTTGAAGTGGTATAGCCACGGGACCTATGAGGCGGTTTACTGGGGAAACGGGAAACGAAAATGAGTATCACTTTCCTAGCCAAATAGCACCTGACATGCGAGGGGGAGGGAGGGGCAGGGGGCCGACGACGAAGAAACGCATTTTGCTTGCCAAAAAAGCGTTTCAACCCGGCCAAATAGCAACAATAAGAGGGAAGGCGAAAATTTGCGAAAAACATTACAATGGTCGATTTGCCTATACTGACAAAAGTGAAATTCTGACTGTCCGTGTAAATTTGCCGACTACGAGCATAAACGGGGGAAGGCTATCACCCCACCCCATCTAGTGACGGTACTGGGGGAGGGGACCTGATCTACCTACCTCATCCCAATCCGGTCTTCCGGGCTGGGTCCTGGTCATCAGTCCCGTGATGGTGTCCCGTTTGTTCTTCTTGTGGATGAGGTCGAGGGCCACATGGAGACCGATGGCCTTCATGTCGCTCGGGGAAAGGGCGGACGTCATGTAGAGGTGGATGTCGAGGAACCGACCGGAGAGGGGGATCTCCTTCTGCTCGATCTCGATCTCGTTGAGGAGGCTGATGAACCACTCGAAGGAGCGCTGTTGTCGATTGATCCAAAAGAAGTCCACCTTCGGGGGAAAAACGATCATATTTCAAGTGCAAGAGATACCCCAGGTACAGCTAATTGGGTTCACCGTCCTACTCGAATTGTTAAGACTGATAATGGCGAACCACTCAAAGGAGCGCTGCTGTCTATCGACGAGTTCGCCTTTCAGGAAACCAAACGATTAGATATCAATTGTAGGAGTCAAGAGATGCCCTATACTTGTTATTTTTTTATTGAGTCCCCTTTTCCAGTCATTTATCCATCTGGAATTGGTAGAAAAGACTGATGAACCACTCAAAGGAGCGCTGTTGTCGGTTGATGCTACAGACAATTTAACGATTAGACTTAAATTGTTAGAGATACCCTCAGGAGGAACTTTACGAAACAGTTTTTACTTGAGTCCACTATCGAATTGTCGTTAGTCTATCTCGAATTTGTTGAGGAGACTGATGATGATGAACCACCCGAATCCCCGTGTGATTTTTCTCTCAGCATGACAAAAGGACTAAATGTTTATCGCGCCGTGAAATTCAAATATACCATTCCCCGGTCTCAGTATTCTACCGACGCAATTACTCATGACTTACTTTCTTTATTTTTAATATCGCCGACGCGTCTTCTACCCAGGCGTGGTGACATTTAGGGCAGTGCTTCTTGGCAGCTTTGTACCTCTCGTGGATGCTCTGGAGAATCGAAGCGAACGGTGTCACGCCGATCCCCGCCCCGATGAGGACGGCGTGCTCGGCGTCCATGATATGCTGGGCAGGAGAACCATATGGACCGTCCAGTATTATCTATGACAGAATGCAAAAATCGATAACTTTGATGACATTTTTCCAACACTATTTTGTCATTTTCCTGATCATGTCTTATAAATTTGATGATGCCGTTTATGGCCATTTGATATTACTGCGGGAAAGTAGTATGCAAAAGTGGTAGACTAGCTTGGAATAATCTTTACTGAAGTAATAGGAAAATAATGTGTTTCGTACAGAACGCACAAAGTACTTTTATCTATGACAGAATGCAAAAATCGATACTTTGATGATATTTTTTTCCATTACTATTTATTTCATTTTCCTGACCATGTCTCATAAAATTGTTGATGCAGTTTATGGTCATTTGATAGAACTGTGGGAAAATATCTAAGTATGCAAAAGTGGCTCGGAATAATCTTTCCTGAAATAAAAGGAAAATAATGCTTGTCGTACGGGACGTAGAAAGTCCCGTACGACCAGGAATGTCAATCCTGGGGTATCAAGAGGGGCAGTCGCCATCCCAGTGAAAATATTGGATAGCAAACATATCGAATTGCCACCCTCCCCCAATAATTTTGAGAACTTGAAAAATTCATAATATACAATGCAAGGATATGTTTAAAAAGTATTGGATAGCATTATAAAACCATTAAACATGGCATAAAAATACTATTAATTTTACAAAATTGTCAATGTTTTCTGTATTCCAATTTGGCTACGGAAAGCGGCGAACATTTTTGACATTGTTTTCACTTTTGCCCCCCCCCCCTAATCCGAAACATGGATCCACGCCCCTGCGTACGACATGCAGTTGTTTCCTTCTTTTTGATAAGGAAATGATGGCTAAGCCCATGTGCAATTATAATCATTGTGTTCTGTTCGTACATGGCCATCAGACAAAATCTTCTTTCCTCATTGGTTTGGACAGTAGATTAATTTTTTTTCTTTCAATTTGTATTAATTATCTTTATTTCATATTATGGAGGAGAGAAGGACGGTTAGGCTGCAGGAGAATAATGCGCCGAATCGGGCGAAGCGGAGGGAGGAGGCAAGGGCATTTTCTGTAAGCGTAAGATGAATCCGGCCACCCCCGTAACGGACACAAAAGCGGATTTATATATTTGGATTACTACTGCTGCTGCTGCTGCTGCTGCTACTACTACTACTACTATTACTTCTACTGCTATTACTACTTCTACTACTACTACTTATCTTCTGCTACTACTACTACTAATTGCCTACTACTCTCTACTTCTTCTTCTTCTTCTTTCTTCTTCTATCTTCTCTCTCCTTCTTCTTTTACTACTACTACTACTGCCTACTACTATACTACTCGTACTACTACTATCTACTACTACCTCTCTACTTACTACTTTCTGCTACTACTACTCACTACTCACTACTACACTACTACTGCTACCTACTTACTATTATCATACTGTTAGTTACTACTACTGCACCACATGTTCGACACCAACAAAATTGGTCAGCATTATGACAGAAAATATACTGGTCAATACAGCGGTCCGACCTAGTTACCTCCATCCCCGTGTGAGGAGTTCCACCTAAACTCCTGGCAGCATCTAGGGAATGCATCGTGTGCATCCGCCGCATTTTCTTCCGACTGTTCCGTTTCCTCAAGCCGGCACTCCGGCGGGCCGACGTGCTCTCCGTCGATGAGTTCAGTGGCACGGTCTTGCACCGGGCAGTGCCTACATCTGCGGTCGATGAGTTCAGAGGCACGGTCTTGCACCGGGGAGTGACGACATCCATGTTGCTTTGAGCGTGTATAATGCCGGCATCGGACATCGATTTGTGATTATTCGCTAACAGAATCATCGGTAAAGTTTGCACTGAATTATGACAGTTGATCGTTTCTGCCGATTTGACAGTTCTGAGGGTCGGTAAGTGCCTTTCACTGTCCCTCTCCTCGTCGCTCAAGACAGAAGTCCGGGACACGTTTACCGATCCAGGTATGTCGTCTGCCGCAGAATCAAACCTCGCTATTGGACACATTTGGCCCATCGCAGAAGCTTCTCTGACAGTGAAAACAGCAGTTTCTACTCCTTTTCTGGGAGTTAAAGGTACTTCCTTTTCAATCGACGTATCAGACTCATATCCGGAATTCGTTTCTCCCGTGAGCGTTCTCTTTCGAGGGCTGGTCTTCCTCGATCCGGGATTGTTTGTCGCTGTTCCCGGTATCGACGAATTCGGACCCGAGCTCCTCACTGACCCTTCCTCGGCTAACACCTCTAGCGGTTTCTCCAGTTCTCCTGGACATCTGACCGTGTCCGTCATCTCTTCATCGTCATCATCTACCGCACTCTCCTTCAATTTTTGATCGTCCCTTTCCTTAAAAACGTTGTATAATCGCCTTGTCCAGTGACCCAACGATCGTATGTGCAGAGAGAGAAACTCTGAAATAACGTAAAAACGACAAAGTAACATCACTTTAAGAGCACATGTGTCTAATATGAAATTCTCTCTTAAACTAGGAAACAAGCAACAATTAAGTTATTTCATCTGAACTTACGATTTAACTGTTAGTATAGGATATACCTGAATGAATCATAACTTACATCAATCCCTATATAATAATAATAATAATAATAATAATAATAATAATAATAATAATAATAATAATAATAATAATATAGATATTTATAACGTGCAAACATATCCATCCACATGATGCTCAATGCGCTCACAGTTCGTGTTCTAGTCGCTTAAAATAAGTCTTTCATCAGATGTGTCCTCAGATCATTCTTAAAGTTGCCAACGGTCATAGACATCTGAATTAAGATAGGTATATTGGAGCTCC
>JZLH01S0093020.1:10000-16967 GCA_001188425.1 Eucidaris tribuloides | reverse complement strand
TTATGTATACAGAAAACATAATTTTTGAACAGTAACATTGTGGTACATTTCGATGTATAATTTATCATAACATTAACCATTCGAAAATCTGTATGAAGTCTGTTTCAACCCCTGTACATTTTTGAAAAGTTTTTTGGAGAACTTTGACAGCATGTAAGGCGATTAATGAAAAAAAAAAAAGTAAAGGCGGAACGAAACAGTAGGTTAGGAAAAGCATTTTAACGAGTAAGAAAGAGAAAAAGAAAAGAAGAACAGAAGAAGAGAAGAAGAAAGAGAAGAGAGACTTTTTGCTTTTTCAAAGAAAACTAAAACATAAGCATATAATACACTAATTCAATTGAACAAAATAGTGAAAGAAAAACGAAAAGAGGAAGAATAAGAATGAACAACAAAAACAAAAAAGAAAGAAGAAGAGATGAAGAATGAAGGACGTTAGAAGAAGAAGGGAAGTAATTAATAAAGAAGAAAGAAAAAAAAAAAAGGGAAAACGAAAAAGAAGAATAGAAGCAAGAAGAGGGAAGAGGAAGAAGAAGTAAGAAGAGGGCGAAGATGAACGAAAGAAGGAGCGAGACATAGAAAAAGACGTGTCAACCATTTAGATAGTTTTTTACAATAAAATTAGAAAATACGTACCATACTTTCCTTATTCTCATTAATATTTAGTCTAGATAGTTTTATTCTCAGCCAAAATATTGTATGAATATTAAAAAATTTTTGTTATAATACTGTATCATTATTAAAACAAATTAATTTGCAATTATTTCCTGGCATTATAATAATTCTTTGCCACGCAGACGCTTGTGGAAGCATAACTGTCTGTCCATGCAGTTTCACTGATTCAATAAGTTCTTCCTTTCGAAACTCCATCTTGTTACTTGACGCCATTTTTCGTCCGAATTATTTTCCAAGGGTTCGCTGACATTCCCGCCCAAAACGAACCGGTTATCTTCTCCACGTTGTTCGCCTGTCCGGATTCTTGAAACACTGTACAGAGACACGGTTAGGAAATGAATCGCGATTGGACTGGCCTATTTAGCAACTGTTGTAAATTCTGCCTATACGATATACAAGTCATGCGACAACAAGTTCCGGAATATTGTTTTTCTACCAAATGCCAGTTCTTCAATCATATTCTAATGAAACAGTGTTCCTTGTTTCCTGAAGTAAGTATTAGAGCCAGGGCTGGGGGCGGCGCCACTTCGCGGGTCAGGTAGCGGGCGGCCCGAACCCTTACTTTTTTCAAACATTTCAAATGACGCGGAATTTTACCGTTTTTCAATCATTTCGTCCCAACTTATTGTTGTTGATTTTGGCTAGTTAACTAAACAAATTGGCGGGCAGAAAAATATTGCCTTTTTTGTCGGTCGTCGGCCCCCTGGCCCCCATGTGTCGGATGATGTTGTTGGCTTGCAGTTTTGGTAGTTGGCAAAATATTTCCCGACGGATTTACGATTCTTCCTAAATTGTAGCCTTGGTGCCACCTCTAAGTAGAGCTTCATTTAAACTCAGTTAATGATCTTTTCTGCATGCAAGTGGTGTTCTAATCATAATCGTAAGAAATCTGCTTTTAAAACAGGGCTTTGCCAAAGGAAATTGAAATATTCCAAACTTTGTCCATGACTGGTATTCGGTAGCGTAAAAGATTTTGTGGAGGGTACCGGTATGTTGCTTCACGTTGGAAGAGCGTTATAGCTCTGGTACTCGGCCGGAATATTGCGAGTTTGACTCAGGGTCGAGTTATGGCATATACGCTGCGTGCCGTCAAGTCCCATACAATAGCGTTCGTGAAGTGAAATCTGGTTTATAGCCGGGACCTATGAGGCAGGCTTTTACTGGGGAAACGTGGGAAACGAAAATGAGATATTCACTTTTCCTATACGCCCAAATAGCACCTGACATGCGAGGGGGAGGGAGGGCAGTGGGGAGCCGACGACGCAAGAAACGCCATTATTGCTTGCATAAGCGTTCAACCCGGCAAATAGCCAAACAAATAAGAGGGGAAGGCCCGGAAAAATTTTGCGAAACATTACAATGGTCCGCATTTGCCTATACTCGACAAAAGGTGAAAATTCTGACTGCACTCCGTTTGTAATTTGCCGACTACGAGCATAAACGGGGGAAGGCTATCACCCCACCCCATCTAGTGAGGTACTGGGGAGGGGACCTGATCTACCTTACCTCATCCAATTCCGGTCTTCCGGGCTGCGGGTCCTGGGTCATCAGTTCCCGTGCATGGGGCCGGTTTGTTCTTCTTGTGGCGCCGCGACTTGATGGTCGAGGGCCACATGGAGACCGATGGCCTTCATGTCGCTCGGGGGCGGAAGGGCGGACGTCAATGTAGAGGTGTGATGTCGACGGAACCGACCGAGCGCGGGATCTCCTTCCTGCCTCGATCTCGCGATCTCGGTTGGAGGAGGCTGATGAACCACTCGATAGGAGCGCTGTTGTCGATGATCCAAAAGAAGTCCACCTTCGGGATGGAAAAACGATCATATTTCAACGTGCAAGAGATACCCCAGGTACAGCTAATTGGTGTTCACGTCGCTACTCGAATTGTTAAGACTTGATAATGCGGATAGCCACTCAAAGGAGCGGCTGTCTATCGACGAGTTCGCCTTTCGGAATACCAAACGATTAGTATATCAATTCTGTAGGAGTCAGAGATGCCCTATACTCTGTTATATTTTTTTATGAGTCCCCTTTTCCTAGTATTTATCCATCTGGATATTTGGTTAGAAAGACTGATCGAACCACTCAAAGGAAGCGCTGTTGTTCGGTTGATGCTACAGAACAATTTACACGATTAGATTAAATTGTATTAGAGATACCTCCAGGAGGAACTTTACCAAACAGTTTTTTACTTTGAGGTCCACTATCGCGAATTGTCGTTAGTTCTATCTCGAACTTTGGTTGAGGAGATGATGATGATGAACACCCGATTCCCGTGTGATTTTTTTCTTCTCACAGCACTGACAAAGACTAATGGTTTATCGCGCGTGAAATTCAAAATCATACCATTCCCCGGTCTTCCAGTATTCTACCGACCGCAATACTCATGACTTACTTTTTTATTTTTAATTATCGCCGCGACGCGTTCTTCTACCAGGACGTGGCTGACATTTAGGGCATGTGCTTCCTGGCGCTTTGTACCTCTCGTGGCATGCTTGGGGCGAGAATCGAACGGGCGAACGGTGTCTACCCGATCCCCGCCCCATCAGGACGGCTTGTTGCTCGGCGTGTCAATGGATATTGCTGCCGGCAGGAAGAACCATCATTGGGACCGTCCAGTTATTAATCCTATGACAGAATGCCAAAAACGATAACTTTGATGACTTTCTTCTCCAACACTATTTTGTCATTTTCCTGATCATTGTCCTTATAATTTTGATTGATGCCGTTTATCGGGCCATTTGATATTACTGCGGAAAGTAGTATGCAAAAGTGGTAGAGCTAGCTTGGAATATCTTTACTGAAGTAATAGGAAAATAATGTCGTTTCGTACAGAAGGCGCCACAACTAGTACTTTTATCTATGACAGACTGCAAAAATCGATTTACTTTGATGACTTTTTTTTCCATTTACTACTTTATTCATTTTCTGACCACTGTTCTCATTAAATATTCGTTGATGCAGACTTTAATGGTTCATTTGATGAACTTGTGAAATAATATCTAAGTAATGCAAAAAGTGGCTTCGGAAAAATAATTTTCCTGAAATAAAAGGAAATAATGCTTGTGTACGGACGTAGAAAGTCCCTGTAAACGGACCAGGAATGTCAATCCTGGCCGGTATCAAGAAGGGGCAGTCGCCCACCCAGTGAATAATATTGCCGATCAGCAACATTAATCGAATTGCCACCCTCCCCCAATAATTTTGAGTAGAACTTTGAAAAATTCATTAATATACAATGCAAGGATAATGTTTAAAACCAGTATTCGGACATCAGCAAATTATAAAACCATTAACATGGCATCAAAAATACTATTATTTATTTTACATAAAATTGTCATATGTTTTCTGTATTCGCAATTTGGTACGGAAGCGCGTCGAACATTTGTTGACATGTTTTCACTTTTGCCCCCCCCCCCTAATCCGAAACAGTGGCATCCCACGGCCCCTGCGTACGAATGCCAGTTGTTTCCTTCTTTTTGATAAGGAAATGATGGCCTAAGCCCAGTGCAATTATTATCATTGTGCTTCTGTCGTCATGGCCATCAGACAAAATCTTCTTCCTCATGGTTTGGACATTTAGATTAATTTTTTCTTTCAATTTTTGTATTTAATTTATCTTTTATTATCATATTATGGAGAGAGAAGGACGTTTAGGTGCAGGAGAATAATGCGCGAATCGGGCGCAAGCGGAGGGGAGGAAAGGCAAGGGGCATTTTCTGTAAGCGTAAGACTGAACTCCCGGCCCCCCATTCATCCGTACACGGACACAAAAGCCGGATTTATATATTTCGGTTACTACTGCCTGCTGCTGCGCTGATTTGCTACTACTACTACTACTATAAAAAAAAATTAACTATTTTCTACTGCTATTACTACTTTCTACTACTACTTATCTTCTGCTACTACTACTACTAATTGCCTACTACTCCTCTACTTCTTCTTCTTCTTCTTTCTTCTTCTCTTCTTCTCCTTCTTCTTTCTACTACTACTACTACTGCCTACTACTATACTACTACTACTACTACTTCTACTACTACCTCTTACTTACTATCTGCCTGACTACTACTACTACTACTACTACTACTACTACTGCTTACTACTTCTATTATCTACTGTAGTTACTACTACTGCCCACATTGTCTCGACACCAACAAAATGTGTCAGCATTATGACCAGGAAACATATACTGACGTCACTTCAGCGGGTCTCGACCTCACGTTACCTCCATCCCCGTGTGAGGAGTTCCACCTTAAACTCCTCGGCAGCATCATTAGGGAATGCATCGTGTTGCCATCTCGGGCCGCTTTTCTTCGACTGTTTCCGTTATCCTTCAAGCCGCGCACTCCGGCGCGAGCGCACGTGCTCTCCGTCGATGGAGTTCAGTGCGCACGGGTCTTGCACCGGGCAACGTGCCTACATTCTGCCGGGTCGATGCAGTTCAGTAGCACGGTTCTTGCACGGGGTGACGGACCCATCCATGTTGCTTTGAGCGTGTATAATGCCCCGCATGCGGAGCACGATTATGTGATTATTCTCGCTAACAGAATATAAGATAGATAATTGCACTGAAATCTATGACAGTTTTCAGATCGTTCTGCCGATTGACAGTTCTGAGGGTTCGGTAAGTGCCTTTCACTCGTCCCTCTCCTCCGCTCCGCTCCAAGTACAGTAAGTCGGACACGTTTACCGATCCAGGTATGTTCGGTCTTGTTTTTCTTTTTTTCCTTTTCTTTTTTTTTTTTTTTTTTTTTTTTTTTATTTTTCCCCGCAGAATTCAACCCTCGCTATTGGAGCACATTGGACCCATCGCCAGACAGAACAAAAACTTCTCTTGAATTCGAGTGAAAACAGCAAGTTTCCTACTCCCTTTTCTGGGACGTTAAGGTACTTCCCTTTCCTTTCATCGACCGTATCAGACTCATATCCGCGAACTTCGTTTCTCCGTGAGCGTTCTCCTTTCGACGGGCTCGGTCTCTCCTCGATTCCGGTCCATTGTTCTGTCCGCTCGTTCCCGGTATCGACGAATCCGGACCCGAGGCTCCTCACTGACCCTTCCTCGAGCTAACACCTCTTACGCGGGTTTCTCCAGTTCTCCTGGACATCTGACGTGTCGCGTATCTCTCATCGTCATCATCTACCGCACTCTCCTTCAATTTTTTCGATCGTCCCTTTCCTAAAACGTGTATTTAATCGCCTTGTCCGCAGCTGACCCAACGCATGTATGTGCAGACAGCAGAGAGGAAACTCTGATAATAACGTAAAAACGACAAAAGTAACCTCACTTTATAGAGCAATTTGTCAATATTGAACATTCTCTTCTTAAAACTAGGAAACAAAGCAACCAATTAGTTCATTTCATCTGAACTTACGATTTAACTGTTGTATAGGGATATACTCTGAATGAAATCATACACTTACATCAATCCTATTATAATTAATAGATAATAATAATAATAATAATTAATTAATAATAATAATATAATTAATAATAATATAGATATTTATAACGCTGCAACAATATCCATGCCACGATGAGGCTCAATGGCGCTCACAAGTTCGTGTTCTAGTCGCTTAAAATAAAAGTCTTTTCATCGAGGATGTGTCGCTCAGATCATTCTCTAAAGTTGCCAACGGTCCATAGACAATCTGAATATAAGATAGGTATATTGGAGCTTCCTGGACTGGACAATTTTTCTGTGAAATTCTTTCATCACACTGATTTATCCGTCATTCTGTAGTCCATGTGTTATTGAGAAGATACTAAGTGTGGAGGTTTAGATTTTGTTCCGTCTAAAGAGTGCTGAACAGATAGCGCTAGACGTCGGTCATGTTTACTAATTTATTCTAAAAGAATAAAAAAAAATCCGAAATATGAATTGTACTGTCATATTCCACATTCCTACAATTTCTTTAATCTACGTTGTACCTTCTTGTTCTGGCGCGCTGCTGATAGTGAAAGGGTGCCATTCGTGCGAGGCTATGTCTGGAATATTGACGTAGATATACTCGCCGGCATGGAATTTAAACTTTGATGGTCGTTGAATCACCAAATGTATGACCTGTAAAAAATGAAATAGATCAAGAACTACTGGTACGAATAATTACCCATTGCGAGACAGAGAAAAACAAGAGAGAATAATAAAATTATCAGGTAATCATATGATTCTAGTAACTGTACCCGTCCCCGAGTACCCGTCTTTAATACTTAAAAAAAAATTATGTTGAAAATATAAATCTAAAATGTATGCCCTTCTCTCCTATCTACTATCTATCTATCTATCTATCTATCTATCTA
>JZLH01S0093020.1:0-7500 GCA_001188425.1 Eucidaris tribuloides | reverse complement strand
TGTGACTGAAAACACAATTTGCATTGATTTTGTTCACGAAATCACGTTTCTGAGCAATTTAAGGGCTGACATGCATGTACAAAAAGTCACGCAGCGTCGTAACACTATGTCCGATTTTCGTGAAAATGGTCTCAAAAGAATGCCCAAGACTTGAAAGTAAAAAAGTCAGCAACGGACGCGGTCCAAAAATAAGCGCGGCGGAGAAAAGTCGGAAAGAGTAGTCGCGAAATTCGTTGGGGGGAGGGGTCAATTTGACTCCCCCCCCGTTAATATAGGGTTAAGCTGTTCAAAACAACGGTCCCGGCCTCTAAGTGAAGGCAACTGGCCACTAATTTAATCATACACTTTAGACCATAAATGATTTGAAGTGACTAAGGACTAAGCCCTGTCTCTCGAATGAAAATGGTCATGGTCAGTAATTAAGCTCGTCTCAGGTAGATCTCAACATATTATTGGGTTATAAATCTCATGGTAGTTACAGGGGTAAAGCAAAGGATAAACTTGAGTGTAATTTAAAGAACTTTTTATGTATTTGGTTACTACAAATAAATAGTCCAAATGGTTAAAAGGTAAACGGGGAGCCGTCATTTGCTGCG
Organism: Eucidaris tribuloides; assembly: GCA_001188425.1. Taxonomy (NCBI): domain Eukaryota; kingdom Metazoa; phylum Echinodermata; class Echinoidea; order Cidaroida; family Cidaridae; genus Eucidaris; species Eucidaris tribuloides. The sequence continues at coordinate 6,904 of JZLH01S0093020.1, read as the reverse complement.
GCGACAGTTGCTCCATCGACAATATCTCGGAGGACAAGGGGTTAATTATTAGGGTTGCCATTGGGCTTGCAGTTCGGATAGGGTTAAGGTTACGGTCAAAATTAGGGTTGAAGTTAGGGTGAAGTCACGAGAGGTTTAGCTTCTAAACATGTTTGCAATAATTTATGATAGCAAGAAAGTGTTAAAGTGATAGGCTAACGTTGTGGAGCTTCAATTTAAAAAATTGTCAAACTTTGATATCTGAGCTACATAGTAGTGTTCGAATTGACAAATAAACACCCTAGAATACAAAAGTTTGGAAAGTTACACTGGCAATGGCAAGTTATGCATGAATAAACTAGGCTAGTTTAAATAGCCTAGGTGTACACACAGTAAGTCTTTGGGAGGAAATGGGCAAGTGAATCTGGATTTTCACTTTTTTAAAGCACTAAATAATCATTTTGAAATACAATTTTTTTTCAGGTCCTCATTTTTAGACCTCATCAAAGACACTGGTAGCATGGGGAATCATGTTACTCAGATTTTTCAACTGTGGTAAATGTTAGCCGATACCTTTAAGAAAAATGTTTATTCGTCCAACATAAATTTTACAGTGTTTGTTCTTACCTTAAAATAGCCATTTCGCCTGATGCACGGTAGAGAACACAGTACCATGATACCCAGTACTGCAGTCAACAGAACCCCGGAGAGACTCGCTGTGCCATAGAACCATCCCACGCCAGGGACCGGGGTAAAGACATACTCTACCACCGTGGTTCCATTAGGATTCACGTCGGCTATTAGAGCTGAAAAGCAGGACGGTGATAGAAAATGTATAGCATGCCATTGCCACCCGAAGTATACTCTCCGAGCTCGAAAAATTTCTAAGTTTACGAACATGACGCTGAGTAATATGACTCTGAGTCATATGACTCCAAGTCAACTCTCGGGTGTGCATTTCCATTGCTGCATATTTATATGCACATTTAAGATCCTCATCCTGGTTTATCACACAGCAGCAATCATCTGCTCCCCGCTATTTACAAGCTTCTGTTCAACTATACAACCCATCACGCAGACTCCGCGCAAGGCAACATTATATTACAATAGCCACGAATCAATCATGCCTGGGGCATCGAGCTTTTTTCTCATATTGGACCCAGACTTTGGAATTAGCTCCGTTTAACCATCCGCAAGTCATCTTCTGTGGACACATTCAAAACATCAATAAAAACATACCAATTTAATATCCCATAGTTCCTTGTTCAAATCTCTTAAGTTAATTATGTAGTTGTGTGTCTTTCTTATGATTATTGAGTGTATCACGCTTTCTATTTAAATATTGCAGCCGTGAAGAGAACTGGTAAGAATGAATGTAGTCCTCAATTTATGGCACAATACTCGGAGAAAAAAAAAAGGAAAGAAAGTACGAAGTAAAGTAAGAAAGGAAGGAAGGAACGAACGAACGAACAAGAAGAAGAATACAGACAAAAAGGATATGACCGGAGAGCGTAAGAAATAACAAAGGAGACGACGACGACGAAGAAGAAAAAGAAGAAGAAGAAGAAGAAGAAGGAGGAGGAAAGATTAGAAAAGGAGAACAAAAAGAAGAACAGAAAATAGGAAGGACAGATAGGTGAAGAAAAAGAAGACGAAGAAAAAGAGGAAAAGAAGAGGAAGAAGAACAACAAGTATAAGGAGAGGAGGAGGAGGAGAAGGAAGAGGAGGAGGAGAAGAAGAAGAAGAAGAAGAAGAAGAAGAAGAAGAAGAAAAGAAGAAGGAGGAGGAGGATAAAAAGAAGATGATGAAAGAAAAGAAGATGAAAAAGATGAAGAACAAGAACAAGAACAAGAAGAAGAAGAAGGAGAAGAAGAAGAAGAAGATAGCAACAATACTTACCAAAGTTAGCCACGTGACCAACTATATGGATGATTGTTAGCAGTGTGACGAGAACCCCTACGACTTTGTGGATGGCGACATGTTGGTCGAGCGGCAGCACTGACGTCAGACAGCTATTACGTAATATCGTGAGCAACTTCCTCAACATCATAACCAGGATGAAGCAACAATTAAAACTCAGACATCGACCTACGAGCAACCAAAAATATTTTGAGTTACAACAATGAACCGTGCCAAATTTCTTGCAGTTTTCACCGTTTCTTTGACCTGAGTCATCAGATTTATATAGAGATAATACGGTAGACTAAGTAAACAAATATCGTAAAAAATCCTTTAACAAAACCGGTCTAATTGGTACATGTAGTAATAATAAGACTATTCAACCATTACAATACAAAATGTTCATATCACCTCACTATTGAATACATTTCGCTATCTCTTTTGACATTTTTTTTTCTCTTTTGTCACCCCAATCCGAAAAATGGATCGACGCCCCTGACTACTGCTCCTACTACAACTACTATTTCTTCTACTACTACTACTACTACTACTACTACTACTACTTATACTGAGATCACGAGGAAGAAGCAGGGTGCAAAAATGGCGTATACACCTTTCACTACTATCTGATCTGAATGTGGAAGCTGATCTAATTTGGTAATTATTCATCACTGTTTTATTCGGAAAAGCAAATAAAACAACGTATAACGACAGTCAAAACACTGCTTATACAACTATACTGTGTAATAAACTTACATGTCTGGTTTGTACACTCATGGTCATAATTATGGAATATTTTAAAGACATTTTAGAAGTTGCCATTTTCCCGTGAAAGGTACATCTGGAATTAATATTTGCTCACCCCAGGTGAAACAATTATAATCTAAGTATTTCAGGAATACTGAGAATTTTGTAGCGTCCGACTCGACCCTAAAACCTGTGTTTATAAATGGTGGTATTCAGAGTTGTTGCTGAGTCACGTGGTGGTTACGTGCGTTATTAGACTTGTAACAGACAATTCTGATGTTAATTTAATGATAAGTGACATTAGATCAAAATTTAAGTTTTTTGTTTTTTTTTAATTACTTAAATTTAATACTTTTTTCATGATTTTTGTGGATTAAAAAAATAAATATATAATTGTTATTGCACTCAAACATATTTTAGTTTTTACTTTAGTCATTTTGGACGATATAGGACGATATAGGAGAAAGAACTTAAATATCAACAAAATATTCCATAATGAGCATGAGTGTATATGCCAAAGAACGATCATTATTGTCGACAGATATACCAACACAGTACTACAGAGGGTTACAGTGTTTTTATTATGCCAGCTCACCTGTGCTCCTTGCAACGGTTATTGCGGCTGGATTTTGGCCGAAGTCCGCACTGTGATACCCTTCAAACGCGCCCCACGTCAGAAGAGCCGCGTTGATGAGAATGTAGAAGATGGCGAAGGTAATCAGTGACAGACGATTTCGCAGAGTAGGCAGACTACAACACTGGCAGGGCGTACAGACGACGTTTTGCCACGGTTTGGCGGCAGGGCCTTCAGAAGTCTTCGGGTTGAGCCATTCCACCGGACTGCGATATTGAATTCGAAAATAGAACATGGCGGTATGACTGATTGATAATGACTTTGTAGTGGGAAATACACGAGCCATGATTGCGATATTGGTGGGATGCGAATGATGAAATTGTGAATATTTTCAGTCATTAATAGCTGAAACATATTTTTGCATTCCCATCGCACGACACCGTCATTTCTTTAAATTAATTTTAGAATAAGTGAACTGTATGTCCTTGTTGCAAAATAAGGGAGAAAACAATCGCAAATGATCAATGTGTATCCAGATAAAACTACTTCTTTTTGATGGTTGGTAATAATTCGGAAGCCGTGTGAAAAGAAACATAAAATATGTTGGAATGTGGTATTGGCAAACCGTCTGAATGACAGTGCCACTTTTTTTTATTACCGTTATTTAAGTAGGATGGCCCTTTCTCTATTGATAAGGGGTATATGACTTTCATTACTGCCCGTTCTAACTATTAACCGGAAGGCAATATATTGTGACGTATGTTACAAGGATACAATATGCCTATTTGATGGTGATTTATGTTCAAAAGCTGAGGTATGATTTCCTATTATTTCAGTATTACGTTATTTTCTCTACAGTATAGTTGTGCAAAACAGCGAAATTATTTCATTCTAACTTTTAGAATATGTTACTTGGACATTTAAATGGTGAAATTTGGATTCCAAGTAAGTTACGTGACATTCCGCGATCCCCACCTCGAATTCCAATAAAAGGAATAAAATAATTTCCCTGTATAATGAAAATAATACTTAAATCTAATACTTAAATACGGGGAAACAATATTTTAGCATTTGAACATGAATCACTATTGAATATGCATATTGTGTCCATGTAACACATGTCGTATTATATTGTTTTCCATTCAAAAGTCAGAAAAGGAAGAGATAATGAAAGGAAAAAGGTCGATCATCCTACTTGAACAAAGGTAATCAAAGTTATACCGTCAGTTTTATTTTATTGGGTTTTTTTTGGGGGGGGGGGTAATGTGCCTGCCAACTGTTTTCCAATACCATATTCCAACACAAATAATATCATAGTTTGCCTTTCATGATGTGATCAAATTCCATATGACCTCATATATAACGGCACGCAAATTTAGTATCAAAATAATGCACCCGTCTGGAATAAGAAAATAGTCAGGACATTGCGAATGATATCGCCAGGTCACGCTACTTTGTTTAAAATGTTGCGAAACTTTCGTGTATAGGTAAGTGTGTGAACGTGTGTGGGGTTGTATATCTGATTGTCTTGTGTGCGTGCATGTATGTGTTTGCTTGTTTCTTTGTTTATGTGTGTGTGTGTGTGTGTGTGTGTGTGTGTGTGTGTGTGTGTGTGTGTGTGTGTGTGTGTGTGTGTGTGTCGTGTGTGTGTGTGTGTGTGTGTGTGTGTGTGTGTGTGTGTGTGTGTGTGTGTGTGTGTGTGTGTGTGTGTGTGTGTGTGTGTGTGTGTGCCCATGTGTGTGTCCGTACGCTGGGAGAGTATCATGCTGGGGCGAAGGAGTGTGTCAGCTTCCCTTGACCTTGGCTGGTTAAGAACTATACAAGTGAAACTTGGCAATTTTGCGAGTACAAGTACAATAATGACATTTAAGCAAAAGGAGAAAAGACAATTATCAGAATGAAACTATTAATGTTAGGGTTATTTCAATGAATGTAGATGGAGAGTAACGTTGTCGAAACACTTTCGTGAACTAAAATATTTGTCAGTACGTACCTATATATCGACGACTTTTTTAACTTCGAACGTTTGATGATCCGAGGTAGGTCGTAAATGCGATCAGGTTTGGTCGTGATTCCGCTTGCTCCTATTGAACTGTTGAATAATTCGGTCTTTCTTTTTTGTTCTTTTACTTTTTATAACTATATTAATAGCTATATTGGAGTTAGTTCACCTTTAAAACCGCATATTAGGCCCAACCTTTAACCCGTGCATATTATATCTTTTAATATCTTATCAAAATCGCGAAATTACTATACCAGCAGAGACATTGAATTTCAATATATTATTATCTCTTTAGATATGACACCGGGGTACGCGATGATCTATGTTACTTAAGTACACCATAAAACCCATTGGGCATGCATGTTCTCTGCTACATCACATTATTTTGTTGCTTAGCTGCTTGACCAACCAAGTAAAGCAAAAATAGAACTCGAGCGTATGGACTGTAGGGCAAGGCCATTTGTGAGCCGCTCCGACGGTAGGAGGCAAAAGTCGCAAAAAACATTTTCTGTTTTTTGCTTGATTCAAAATCTCCATATTCTTAGCTTTAAAATGATATATAACACTTGAAATATACGCAAAAGGAAAGGGGCAAAAAAACGCGACCGAAAGTTCAATTTTTAGACAGCGCGCCAAGGAAGTTAACGGAGAAATTGGCGTTTAAAGTTTCACCATGAATTCAAACTCAGTTGGGCGCGGATGCACCCTTGAATTAGTGATATAATTCCCGGGTATAATTCCTAAAAAGTCCTTAGCAACCAGGGCTTCACCTGCATCAAAAAAGTTGAAAATTGGCATGGTGACAGACTGTACTCTTGTCCAGTTGTATGCAAAATGTCAAGTTCATTTATTAATGTTTACAGAGGAAAGTTTAACAATGAATGTGACAATGTAAAACGGAACTACCGCTAATCTGCAGCCATTCGGCGCAAATGTGTCGCTACAATCATAGCAATCTTTAATTTAATTAATCTTAATATAATTCATGATGGAAAATAGTGTTTTCATTGTTTTTGATATTGATGTTGTGTTAAAATTTCTAAAAAGAATAACAAAGACAAACACCGTATGTAAATTTAACGCTACAACCCAGTTCTTGCTGTATGTCACTGTATAGCCATTTGCTGCGGCAATTATACTTACAGCAGTTTTTGTTGTCGTTTCCAGTTTTATGAGAGAACATCACTTTTAGCTTTCACTTGAGTCATGTAAGAATTGCAGAGGACGAATAGTTTTGCGAGATCATTATTTGTTAAGCCCGGAAACCAATAATAATTTGTGTAAGATCGTGCGTTCTGTATTTTTTTCATAATTCAAACACATCACCTTTCCTATAGCAGAAATAAAAATACTTCCATAGCAATACATGAAATCCTTGTATGCTACTGGTTCTTTTTTAATTATCCATGTGTTTTGCTGGAAGAGGTACAAGACCATGTACATTATATAACTTATGTAGTATGGGTTTGCAAGTTTCTCGTAGACCCTTTTATGCTTCTTACGTAACTCTTATCCCTCAACAAAAGAAGTTTGAAATGCTTTCTATTAGTACGGGAGCAGATTCTGAAAAACGGCCTGGAAAGTGACTTTCGTGCAACCCACTTTACATCTCAATTCTGACCCGATGGAATGGTAGAAAAGACCCTATAGAACAACCCTAGGTACTGTGTATAGTCAAATTGTGGTATCACTTATAGGCCCTT
>JZLH01S0092996.1:4839-20094 GCA_001188425.1 Eucidaris tribuloides | reverse complement strand
AAGGCCCTTATGGAACACGCGCGTCAGTGCAGAAAGGTCCTGGAACACGCGCGTCAGTGCAGAAAGGCCCTCACAGGAACATGTGCGCGTGTATACTAACGGCATTACTGCGGTCATGCGCGTGTTCCGTTAGGGCCTTTCCGCAGTGACGCGCACGTTCCATACGGGCCTTTCTGCACTGACAGGTTTATGAATAAAGGGCGGCTAAGGGCGTTCTTGCGCTGACGCGACGATATAGGCTATTTGTTTCCGTTTGGATACACGTAGGCTGTAATTATGCATTTACATTTCATAACTGTTAACCACTTTGCCGACAAAGTTATGTAACAATAAAATATAATATGGGATATTATGGATTTTGTTGTTTTCTTTTGTTTTGTTTTTCAGATACTCTGGGAAAGTTGGAACGCTATTTTATTCTGCTTCAGTTTGTGCCCATTCTCATCGAAATGGATAATGGTCATAAAGTGTGTTTGCGGAAGGTCTTGAGAGAAATGCCGAACGTTGCGCTGCCTGCTTTGCTCGCTGAGGTCAATCTGTCTTAAAACAAAAACTGATAGTCTTCCTGATACCCTACGTTACTGTTTTCTTTCGGTGGTTACACCTGGAATTTGATTATTAACTGAACGTATACAGATTATATTTCAGATGAAGGTATTAAGGTATAAAGTACTGACTTGAATTATGAACAAATCTACTCCCGCCTCCATACATGAAGTAGACACACTCTAAGAAAAAAAGTTTCCAAAAAGGTGTCCAGCCTTGTCACAATAACGTCACCTTTATTGGTGCCCTTGAGCAGCATTCTTACATGAAAAGGTGAAGATTAGCCTCAAATTCTTGAAAAGAGTGGTATCAAGCACCCCTTAAAGATTAATTCCAGGATTTGCAAGTCCATCACTTACCTTCATTATCAATGCCAAACGGTACTTACAAATGGTGTATTAAAATTAAGATCCATACGTCACGATCTTGTTGTTTTATTAGAAAAACTAATAACGATATGCTACCAGAATATTGTTCTTTCCGCGAATTTAAATTTTGTTCACCTTGCGAAAAACGGTTATGTGTACGTTCGCACGACTAGCGGAGCACACTGATTGGTTAAACGGCTAAACTCCACGCGGCCTTTGGCTAACGGCTGATCGGACAAATTTGGAACTAACGCAACGGCCGGTGCACGTTAACGTCACTGTGTAAATTTAGAAGTTTAAATGGCCAGATTTTCACCAAAAGTACGTATTCTATCCAAAGGTTCTATGACAGTTGTTTATTTCTACTAATCTTCACATTGTGAACGATTTGAGCTGATTTCATTCATTTTGCCGTTTTCTGGCGTGCAAATCCCGTACTCTGTCTTCGTTGGTGCCTAAAAGCACCTGTTAAAATGGTGTCACCATTGTGACAAAATGGTGCTAAATTGAACCCTTTTCTTACAGTGCAGGGACGGTAGCCAGAGTTTGATGTTTGGAGACACATGACCAGGAGCGTCGATCCATTTTTTTTTCGGACGGAGGTAGGAACAAAACTGTGGAAAATGTCAAAATTTTCAGTGCGCTCCGCAAGCAAATATCCCATTTTGAAATTTGGCACTGCTAAACACAACAAAAAAAGTAACTACCCCCTTTTTCAAACTACCATAACTTTTTAACGAGATGAGTTTTCGCAAAATAATTTGGCGGGAGTATTTCTACACTCATTAACTAACCTCTGTGTAAAAATGTGATTGATCCGTCAAGCCACGCATGAGTGAGCCTGCATTAAAGGCAAAAAGGCCACTTTTCAAAAGTCACAGGAGTCATCTCTTATGCCAAAATAAAGGTAAGCAATGGTATTTGTTGTTTTATTTAAAGAGTGTAGCTCATCAATCCATGACTATTGTTACACACTCTTTTATGTTCATACAAATGTTTCAGATACATGATTTTGTCTGAAAAATAAAGGTTTCACAATTTTTTTATGCATAAACTTAATGGATTTTACAGTTTTCAAAATTGAGGATAGGATGCATTTTCAACAATTGAGGCTCACCCGAGCTGTCCAAATGCGAAGAAGCGAGCAAAAGATGATTTAAGGGGGTCAAACGATAGATGAATAACATAAATAGCACTAAATCATTCACCAGGAACAGAATTTGTCAAAATCCTGTATCACAAATCCCACAAAATGACCCTTGTGACTTTTGAAAAGTGACTGTATACCTTTAATATGTGCTCACTCATGCATGACTTGACGTATCAATCACATTTTCCAGCAGCAGTTAGTCAATTAGTGTAGAAACACCCCTGCCAAATTAGTTTGCTCAAAACCGTTTCTTCAAAAAGTTATGATATTTTGAAAAAGGGGTAGTTACTTTTTTTGTTGTGTTTAGATTTAAAATTGTATGTTCAGCAGTATTTATGTCACATTAATTGCTTTTGTAGTGCTTTGCACAACCGTTATTTGCATCACCGTTATTTGCATTAGTTTAAAAACAATAAGGGTGATCGCACCCTCTGCCCTCCCCCCCCCCCGCCCATGGTGCCGCCCCAGCTTTCGATCAATATCCATTTTGTTGATCGTTTTCAAAGTGTTTGAACAGGCTGTTCATTCACAATTACTTCGAACACGAGGCCAATTGTATTTTTTAACTGGTATAGACCTTTTCATGCCTCCGCAACGAAGTTGCCAGAGGCATCATGTTTTCCGGTTGTCTGTCCGTGCGTCCGTCCGTCCGTTATCTGTTTTCGTTACCACGATAACTTAAGAACAGCTGATCGGATTTTAATGTAACTAGGACCAACTATGTACTATGACGCAGCAATGAACTGATTAGATTTTGGAGTTGAAAGGTCAAAGGTCACAGGGCCCTAAAACACGTCTGATTTGGGCCCGTTTCCACAATAAATTAAACAGCTGTTGGAATGTTGATGTAACTTGGGTGAGGTATGTATTATAAGGCAACAATGAACTGATTAGATTTAAGAGTTGTAAGGTTAAAGGTCAATTGTCACGAGGTCCTATACCTGTTGTCTTTTACGCAATAACTTAGAATGGCTTAACTTGGGTGAGGTATGTATTGTAAGACACCGATGAACTGATGAGATTTCGGAGGTGATAAGTGAAAGGTCTAAGGTCACAAGGATTCTAACATGTTTGATTTGGGCATGTTACCATGATAATTCAAGATCGGTTAATCGGATATCAATGTAACTTGGTTCAAGTATTTGGTATGGAGCACAATATTAACTGATTATATTTGGGGAGTTGAAAGGTCAAAGGTCACGAGGCCTCATACATATCTGATTAGGACTCAGTACCATTATAACTCAAGAATCGCTTGTCGGATTTAACTATGACTTGGGTCTAGTATGTATTATAAGGCCCCGATGAACTGATTACATTTCGGATTTGAAAGGTGATAGGTCAAAGGTCACAAGGGCTTATACGCTTATACAAACCTCATTTGGTCTCATTTTGGTCTCACCAAGGTAATACTTATACATTTCTGACCAAATGGGGTGCATGCATGCATTAAATTTGAAACAGGTCTCTTTATGTACAGATACATCAATGTATTAACGTTCACGATATTCAATGACTTATTTGATACATTGTAAATATTCATAATGTAAGTACAAGGCAGAAACATAATATTTTCTTGCCATACTCTCTGTTAAACTTACAACAAACTCATTCAATCAAATGGAGAGCAGCTACCTTGTGGAATAAAATCGATTCTTCTCTCAAAACACCAATTTACGTGAATTATTTCGAATACAAATTTAAGCAGTATATTCTTGCCAACTATACGAATAACATCCGATATAGAAATGTATTGCTATATTAAATATTACGTTCCTCTTTATTTTATATGTTTGTTGTGGTTTCTAGTGTTCTGTTTGTGTTCGTCTTTTCGTCTTTTACGTATTTGTGCGTTCTCTATTTCATTTAATGTAACACATCACTTTTAAAAAAACCCTCTATTTTCTGTCTATTTGCGTATTTTATGTAATTGTATTTTTACTTTGTTTTGATTAGTTTTTAAGGGTCCACCCATTTTATCAAACAATACGTGTTTTTTTTTTTTTTTAGGGGGTGATCGATCCTGTCAATTTTTATGATGATGTATATAATTTGAGATAATTTATGAATAAGACTGAATTTAAATTTGAATTTGAAAAAGGGGCTTTTCAATCAAATTGGGTGGTGCCGACAATACATTCGAACGATTTTTGTCGATTTGCAAAAAGCCTTTGATATGGTTGATCACCCAATCCTTCTATCAAACTCCTAAAAGCATGGGTGTCACTGGTGCAGCACTACAATGATTCAAACGTTATTTTACAAACAGAAGAATAGGAACTTCGATCAATAATATACTTCTGAAGAAAAATCAACTATGAAAGGAGTGCCACCGGGTTCCCTGTAAGGGTCCGTACTGTTCATATATATATTTTTTTTTATTAATGACATTTATTCTGCTTTCAAAAACTGCAAGGTACATCTTTATGCAGATGATAAGGTCATATTATTCGCAAAAAAAATCCTGAAATTGTTGCAAATGTTATAAATAAAGAGCTTAAAAGCCTGTAAGAGTGGATGGTTATCAACGACTTAAAAATCAATTACGACAAAACTGTATGCATGCTACTTGAAATATGTTACTTGGAAAATGTAACATGCTTTAAAAACATGCGCTTTTAATATCAAAATCAAAGATAAACAATTGTCCTACGAGAGAAGTTTCAAATACTTTGGTGTAATTGTGGATGAAAAATTGAAATGGGATGTCCAACGCGTAACAAACTTGGTGAATTGGTTAGCTACTTGGTTAGGCTAAGACAAATTGTGAATATGTCTGAATTGAATTTACTACATAACTCCATCATATTACCTGATGTGGTATAATAATAATTGATTTGATCATTTTTTTTCACACACTGTAGTTATAATTCCAAATACCTACCAATGTGTTTCACTGTAACAATGAAATTTTTTTATGTACGATGAAATCGTTTTTATTTCAACTATCCCCTCCCTGGGAAATATGATTGATGTAATTACTCAAATATGCCGAATAAAGTGGTATATGATTTGCTGATAGTTTAAACTAACAGACTAATTTTCATCAGGACGTGAAGTAGATAATATATCTGAAAATGGATTCTCATAATTCATGAAAGTTAAATCTAAATATTGATTAGCTTTTGTTTTTCTGTGACTGATAAAAACATAATATGTTTTATTGGTATATTCTAATAGAATAATACTGTATACTTTTTATGCGTAATATATACAGGAAAATATACAGTTGAATAAATAACGCCGTAATATGAGAAACATAGTTTCTACAATAATCGGGAATAGTTACATAATGATTAAATATGTATATATAAACTCCTCAAAAAGTTTGGAAATTTGCAAATTATATTTTGCAGCTTTTGAATACACACATTATCACATATACATGTATTAAAATACTGTCCTTTTCCTGATTTCATAATCCTAAACAATAGGGTATAAAAAAACTAAATAACTCATGACTTCCTAACCTATTGGGGAGCTTATATCTATCTATCTACATGTATATATAAAATGCTTCGGCGTGATAAAAAGTAAACAAAATAGTTGAATTAATAACGCCGTGAAATAAGAATAATAGTTTCTAAACGGAGTTTATATACTCCTCAAAAAAGTTTGGAAATCTGAGTGTGATTTTTCCATTTTCTTAGTAGAAATCAATCCATGCTTGGTACCATCAGAAAGATTATTTAATTTTCTTTAAAATGATACCCTACTTGTTATGATTATTTTATTGGGGATAGTGCAGTATTTAACATATGGGATAAAGCGTACATTGAAAAGCTGCAAAATGACCAGTGGTCACGTAGAGTCAATAAAGAACATGTTCTTTTGTTTGGAGTTATGTCTTTTGTGCTCACCTGGTCAGTCGTGAATGTCAATTTCAAAAGGAGCCCCTGCTACTTCGGTTGTTTATGACTTTTGAGATTGAAGGGTTTGCAATATGACCAAAGTTTCGGTGAGTCACCTTTTTTTTCTCTCTGATGAGTTAGTTCCCAATGTCTCTTTAATTTTTATGCATTGTAACACGAACATCAATATGGGTTGAGACAAACAAACGAAAAAAAAAACATGTATGTGCATAAAAACAGAACTCGAACCATTCAGTCGGACATAATTGATCGAAGTCAGATTTCTAAACTTGTTTTGAGGAGTTTATAAATATTCATGAAGCATGGATTTTTAAGGCCAAACCTGCTACAAACGCGTCGTCTGCGTATTATAATAGGGAGGCACGTGGCATAGACGTCGCCCAGTGAAAGCATTTACTGGATAAAGCCCTTTCGATTATCAATAGAAGACCATCGCAATAAATTTGTGTTGGTCCGTTTACTAGTTGGCACATTGTGCCAACGAAATGCATGGGTACGTATCAGGCACATTGATGTGGCGTGTATAATCGGACATACATGTACACTGACCGACATGCGCCATTAAAATAAAGAAAAACAAGAAGTTAAGCCTACCAACTCCGGAATAGTTTCTAGCTTTATACACGTTGTAAAATGTGCGGCATTTGGGCCATATTTGGCTCGGGTGTAGCCGAGGACAGCGCTGAAGATTTTGTCCCGAGGCTTTCATCTTGTGCGATGAAAGTCGCCCATCGGGGCCCTGATGCTTTCAGGTTTGAAAGCATTAACAAGTACAACGGTTGTTACATGGCCTTCCATCGACTCGCTATCATGGGGGATGGTCTTGGAATGCAGCCTCTGCGACTGAAACAGTTTCCACACATCTGGTTGATATATAATGGAGAAATATATAACTACAAGAAGGTAAAATATAATGTTATTATATTGATTACACCACACCTAAAGACACTGTTTAATTACAGCAAAATTTAATAATTTTCCCAGTAGAAAATATCTAAGCTACATATTCCTTTAACCTATATGTCTCTAATGATAAGGTGTAAATACGAAGCCCTGAAAAATATCTTAAAATTATCATTTAGTGCTTTAAAAGAGTGAAAATCCATGAGTATCAACTTGCTTCATTCCCATTAAACCCATATACTGCTTCACTTTTTCAACCGGTAGATGCATAAGTCATACGTGATATTTGTCCGTAAATATCTTGTCAATGGGAGCATGACTAGCCGCAATCTTGTATTTTAGGGTGTTTATATGTCCATTTAAGTAGTACTATGTAGTCTAGGCGTCAAAGTTTGACTCTCATATTTTATTGAATTACGTCCACAATGTTAAAATTGTGTATTAAACGGTACACTGAGTCCATGGAGATTCGTAAATGCCCCCAGTTGTGTTTTTTCTTGTTTTGATATTGATGGCAAAGTCCTTTATCTACACTAATTAAAGTGGAGCTTATTACGACCCCGGCCCGCCCCCCGCTATCTCTTATATCGATGTTATGATTGAAAATTGTGGGACCTTTTGTCGTCGCCCCACGTTAACAAAGTAACGGCCCACAAAAATGATTCTATCAAATGTCAGCATGATCGATGTGTGGTAGAGGTCTGTTACTCTCAACATGTACTATCTTCTGTACTACAGTTGGTCTTTTCAAATACCATCTGTTGATATTGGTTTAAAATCAGTTGACATTGAAATTGTGGTTGTACTCATCTTATCTTTCAAACAATGTTTTCAATTTCTAGGGAAAAAAAGAGTTTTGTCACACAATTCACATTAGACTGTAGAGTTATAAACTACCATGTCAGCGACATGTTATTAAGCAATGTGATATCGTATTATGCATTAACCGACTTAATCATACATGTATTACCTGTGGACTATATGATATTAGAATTGACTGTCATTTAACTAGATGTGCCAGCATAATTTTCAAAACTTTTGTTTGTCGTTTTTTTTAAATATCCATTTGAATATCATTATTTAGCCCAGACCTCTCAGGTCTACCTTTTTCTGTTTACTTGTATGTCCAATATGTCTTTACACTACGTTGATTTCATGATAAGTAAACTTCGATAATGATCGAAGATCATCGATCATGTGGCAAGGGGAAGTCTCTAAAAATGCTGACTGTTTAATAAGCTTAATATGAAAAAAAATAGTCGTCCACTTGTATTGAGATTATAAGGAAAGCACACCTTAAAGACAAATTCATCGATAGCACACATGCCGTTTTGAACTGAAAAAAAATGAAAAGGCGGCATAGTTGTATGACCCTGTTAATAGCTGAGATCTTCACCAATAAGTAGTAAAACTTACGTGTTCTTTTCCAACGACTCTCTAGCGTGGTTCATACACAAAATAACTGTAGACTATATTCCCTCAAACGTTTTGTGTGAACAGCTTTGCTGTAGAACAAATAACGGTGCCTGAACACAAAGCATAAATGACAGGCGTGACAAAGTGTTTCTTTAGGTATAGGGCTAAAAAAAATCATCAACAGTTTGTGTACAACATTTATGGAGGTTATTCAAAATCACACCATAGACTTGGCAATTTTATGAGAGATTGATGACATGAAAGGAATGTGTGTAGGAGGAGTTAACATTAACAATCTAAGATATGCAAACAACACAGTCTTAATTAGCTGAATATAATGACGACCTACAATTATTAAATGCAGTAAATAAATGTGTCCAAGACAAAAATAACGGCAGTAACAGTAAACGGACAAATAATGGATGGAAAAGACAAGGAAGACCATCAACCCAGTGGATGGATTTTACTGCAAAATACATGGTATACAGTGTGAATCAAAAAAAGAAGTTAGGAAACCCAGATTCAATCGCAATTCTCTCAAAATCGAAAGAAAAAAATACATGTATCATAACACATTCTTATTTTACTTTTGTGCGGTATATTGGCCATTCATAATTGGTCACGGGCAACTAGTAAGCAATCATTTTTTTTTAAACACATCAAAGCTGATTTTCCCCAAGTATAGAGTTTGTAGTGTACATGTATGACTGTTCTTTAATCGTTTTTATTGATATACACACACACATAAGTACAGTCACAAATATACGTTTTTACATCAGTGAAAATATACACGATACAGTAAGTGCTGGAAGAAAAATACATGTACACGAGAGAGGGAAAACTATCAAAGGAAAAAAAAAACTATTTCACCTGTCTTCATTCGTAGGCATCGTATTTGAAGTCATCACCCACCAAGGAAAGCCCCATTCACCGTTGCAACCATAATTAAACTGCTCGAAAGTTTTCTGCATATACTCGCCATACCCAGATAAGAATTATCACGCCATTTATTCTGCAGTGAGGAATTCCGAGAAAGAAAAACAAAGACCGAAGAGATTTTCTTCTCCCTACAGGTACAATCTGCTTTTCAATTTCAATATGAGTTGGACCTTGATGGAGAAGCTATCATCCACTTGTACGCCCAAGGTGGCGCGGTGTACGCAGCTTCTATGCTGGATGGAGTTTTTGCTTTCTGCATAGTTGATACCAAAAATGCTCAGGTAAGTGATGTAGCTCTTCATCGAGAGAAGACGATCCTTTTCATACTTCTTAACTCTGAATTTATACGTCGCCAAATTGACTACAAATAATATTGTCATTGACGTATAGAAACACTAAAGCAGCTAAAAAAAACTTGTGTCGGTTGCATGTGAAACGAGAAAATCCTATCCTACTTTATTTGAGGTTTGTGCACATAACTACAAAACAATCCAACTCCAGGATAACACACCTGAATTTTAGCCAAGCAAACCAAGTGTTAAGGATTATCATTAATTTCATTCAATTCATTACATTTCATTTATTTGCACAATTATACTAATTTGTATGTAAAATACGATCCTTTCAAAAAATACTACAAAGCTGTACTGCGTAATTAAGAAACGAAAATTTTACTTTGAAAAAAAGTTACTGTTATTATCGGGAAGATAATTGATATTTTTATTGACTGAGTGCTGCATTCTCAAAAGAATAACAATATTAACTCGTAAGTCGCCAATTGTCACACACAATCAAATATATAAATTCTATTGTGAAATAAATCCAAAGAATCCATGAAATATAAAAAAAAAAGTATGTAAATGGTGAATATTAAACACTGTCGTATATAGAACCCACGGACCCAAAACTAAAAAAAACTACCATCTTGATTGAATGAAAATATTAATTAGAACATTATTTTCACATCTTTACAAACATTTTGCTACGCATTTCAGAAGATGTTTCTATATTTATTGAAATTTTTTTTAAAGCCCCCAGTTTTCTTTCTCTCAAGGATAGTGCCTTGACTTTTGTCAAATGATGCTTGACTATATTTATCTCGGAGGAATGAAACCCATTGTAAGTAGAAAATTATCTGCAAATTCTGTTTTATTAGTGATTATATAGTTATCTAATATAAAATACTTTATATGTAGAAATACCACTTGACGGATTGTGTAATTTTACAACTTTTATTGAAACAAATATGTCTTTTACATTGGTTTAACGACTTCCATTTGAACAGAATTCTTCGTTTTGAGTCATCCAAACTTCTCAACGGTTATAGCAAATTAGATAGGTCACATGTCACCTTGTGAAATACGCGAGTAAACAACTGTAAATGATATTTTTTCCACCGCAATATCCACCCAGAAGAAAATTATTCTGTTTAAGTTGACTGAGACTGAAGTATTATCACTAATATTGCCAAATTAGATAGAGGATTGAGAGATGAAAGGTTCTTCGCTAGTATTACTATGGTAAACAAGATCTCTCAAGAAATGAAGATGTCGCTTTGCTAAAACTTGGCTGAAGCGTGTTCCACGATAAATAGATTGACTGATAAGTTTGGGTCAAAGGTCACAAGTCATCCTCACGCTTTATTATTATTCTCAATTTGGAAATCTGTGACTATATCCTCTTCCAATGAATTGCTGCAGATGTGAAGTAATCATGACACTAGTCCTAGTCGTGGCGGTTGAGTGTATGAAAACAAAAGTTTATGGGATGGATTTAGTTCAACGTATGGAAGCCAGACTGCCTTGTACATGTACTATGCATACAAACTGTGGTTTACATATTCTCTATTCAAATGGGGTGGAACGTTATGACTTGGTAATTATCACCATAGCCAGATAAACAGCCGAAGGTCGCTTGCAATATCGTAGTCAGCACATTTCGTAAATATAAGAAGTTAAACTGAATACATTTTGATGTCATATGTTGCAGATATTTCCTGCATTCATACAAGTGCCAGAAAACATAGAAGGACATTTTATTACCGACCACTTCAGTGCGGACTGAAAATTGTCGTGCTACAGTGCTAACTGAAAAAATATGCTTTGCTGCACTATGTACGTCTGGAAACATCCAAAATCTTATGATTATTACTTCGATTGTTGATTCGTTTTGTTTTGTTCTATTATTACAAAATAGGTTCATCTGGCACGAGATACATATGGAGTAAGACCTTTGTTCATCAGTCTTAGAAATGGTTCACTGGCTTTGTCCTCAGAAGCTAAAGGTATACAGAATACTGGAGTTGCGGCGTGACTGCTTTGTGGAAACACAAGTTGGCTGTATATTTGTTGCCGGTTTTCTTCCAAAATAAAATATATGAAATATACGTATTCAGATATTTTTGTTATTGATTATTTAGTTTCAAAGATTTCTGTTATCGTTGTGACACTACTTTGACAGGCAAAGGCCTATATCAAATGAATTTTTTGGAGATTATTGAGGTATATATGCAGCAATGGAAATGTAAGTCGACTTAAGGTCTGGCCACGTCAAGTCGGCAACGGAACTTAATTTTATGAGCAAATACAGCATATGTCGTAATTGCCTTTTCAGTTATTGAACATTTATTATTGCCTAGAGTTATTGTATGAATGAATCAATGCGATTTACAGTGTAGTTTCAATGTGATCTGGAATTATTCACCTGTGACAGTGCTTTGTACTTTTGCCCTCTTTAGCAAAGTAGTGGAGCAGGCAGAGTTTGGCCTTACTTTTAAAATGCCTTTGGTAAATGGCTTTAATCGTAAGGCTGACCAATTCAATGGGGTCATCAGAGAAAATCCAAGGGCGTAGGCTGGGGGGTGCACGTGCACCCCCCCCCCCCAGAGCCATAGGAGTTCCACCCTAATAGCAAAAAAACGAAATTTGCACCACATTTTTTTTTTTAGCTTTTAACGCCTGATTTCTCAATTTTAGTTCCACCTCCCTAAGATGTGCACCTCCCAGTTCCATCTCCCCAAGATGTGCACCTCCCAGTTCCACCTCCCCAAGATGTGCACCTCCCCATGCCCAAACCAGCCTACGCCCTTGAAATCAGTAGGTTATGTATAGGGTGCGGGTCTGTCGTATGCAACCAAGGGGGTGTGTAAAAGTATCTTCCATATAGTGAATCAGATTCGTCCTGAATTCTTTTTGGCTTTATTTTTAAGAGTTGAGGTATTTTTAGCGATGGCTGGATCATTATGTAATGGCGATTGGACTCTTTCCATGGGTGTAGGAGGGGTTCTTTTTGGTCGAGGGAGGAGTTCTCGTTGATGGAGGTTGGAATGCAGAGGAGTGGATGGGGGGGAGGGTCAGGGGGGCGATCGCCCCACAAATGAAAATATTGGGTGGAGGGGCAAACATCGATTTGTACAACTTTAAAAATTCATAATATGCAATGTAAATATATGTTTTAAAAAGCATTGAAAATCACTATAAAACCATTAAACGTGGCATAAAAAATACTATTAAACATACAAAATTGTCGATTTTCCGGCGCTTGCGCGCGGACTTTTTTTTTTGGACTTTTTCCACTTTTGCCCCCCCCCCAATCCGAAACGTGCATTGACGCCCCTGCTGATGGAACGACCTCTGTTGACTTTGTTTTGTGTTTGTTGGAGTGGGTGGTTACAGTTGTCCAAATATTGTTGGACTTTTTTCAGATGTTTTCTGTGCTCTCAGAGTAAGAAAGAGCCGTCTTTGACTCGCAACGCCATGTTGTAAGGGATGCTTTAGAGACATGGTGGAGATAAAATGAGGAGGGAGGGAGGAATGTATACGAATTTGTTGGTTTGGAATACAATTCACTTGATACACTTGATAATCTTAGCCAAGTGACATATTGTGAAATGTGATTCTGTCCAGGGTTTATTATTCTTATTCAATAGTGCATAAACCGACCGTAGAAAGGTCAGTGGCTTTTGCTGGCTCCACCATTCTCATTTTAGTGTGTTGTATCAATAAACGTACTTGTGTCTATATTGTCTCCAACGATATGTGTATATTGTTGTTTCGTACGATTATAGTTGTATTGATATGTATCTTCTAATGTTTATTTATTTATTTATTTATTTATTTATTTTATATATTTATTTATTTTACATTGTATTTATTAAGATACTAACAACTGTATTGTCTGAACACTCTCTCTATCAGGACTCATCGACCTATCACAAGGATTCAATATCGATTGGTTTCCACCCGGTCATATGCAAAGTTTCGATCTCCTTCCCAATGGGACTGTCTCGCCTCTAGAACGGATCCAGTTTCACACAGCTCAATTGAAATGAGCACCGTAAGAATGGAACGTAAATTAATCGGAGTGTGGCAGGCAAGTGTAAGAGTCAGACTTATCAAATTAGAATAGAAAGGCAATAACGTATTCAATATTTTTAGCAATGACAAAAGGCACAAAACCAATACACAACTATGAATTCAGACTTGCGGTTCTTTAAGAAAGATGGATATTTGAGTCGATGACCTGAGCACCTGCCGCTCACAGAGTGAAGAGTAAATTAAAATTCAAACGCACAATAAGCAAGCCCAAATTTATTCTTTAGTAACGTCCAAAATGGTTGAACCTTTTCACTCTGATTTTTCACTTGAGGGAGAGCCACTTAATGCAAACTAGCACACTGGTAGGCATGGACAAAATGCAAGCTGACAGTTTAGTGTTGACGGGTAACAGGACGAAAGCGACCAATTCGTACTATCTAAAGCCAGTGTTCTGCTGGAGATTACACTAGAACTTCTCCCAAATAAGCAGGTAGGCAAAACTATTTTTTGCATCCCCTCTTTCAACTGTTGTAAACATTTACTCACCCCACTATATTCCTCTTGCAAAGTTTAGGGCTGTCTTGTTGAACCGTTTTACCCCTGTTTAATATGATAAGTGGTTATCTCTGTTGACTGTAAATGACGGGTTCAATATGATCTAGCAACACCATTCGTGACGATCGAAGGCAGGCCAGAGAGAAAGAACAATTAATAGCAGTATCTAAAAATATGGCACACAGATTAGGCATTCAAATGCATGAAAACTAAAAAATAATAGAACTGAGTTGACACATTGGATAGCATAAATAGTTAGTGGATTTTTGTCGCATGCAATACAGAATTCATTGGATAATGTATGTAATCTTCAAAAATTCCGCACAGAACATAGCCTACAAAGAACCCAAAGGCTGAAGTGTTTCTTATTGATATTTTTTTTTGGCGGGGGTTGTTTTTTATTAATTTAAAACAAAAATACAGGGAATATTGGTCCTGAGGTAAACTTTCGCCTCTCTCGCCCAATTTGTTTCAGATGGAAATACGACTATTAACCTTGGTGAGACGCAAGACTTGACGTCTTTTAACAGAAGCAGTTGAAAAGAGACTGATGATACTCGAAGGATTGGCTGCATGCTTTCAGGTAAACCACCAAAGTACAATAGAAATTATATACTAGTGAATTTGTCAAGTAGTATGATCTAACATTTCTCCAGAAATGAATATTTATATCATCATTTTTTTCTCCATTGATCTATACATACCAGAAAACGCTTAATTGTTATTGCACGCTTGTCACAGTAGATAGAGAATATTTCGTGGTCACAGTGCCTCCCCGCATTAGATGATAGTCGTCACATGTAGAAATGCAGCATTACGAAACTGATCATCGTTTACAATTTCCTTTGCAAATATAACTTTTGTTTGCTCGTGTTTTTGTTGTCCGTAATTCAAATGAAAACCAAATGCCAATAATCAAATACACAATAACAGCAAATAAAAAGATTACTGCTAACCAAAAATGGGGAAACCAACCAATCAAATAGAATAGATAGAATAGATAAAGATAGATAGATAGATAGAATAGATAGAATGTACCAGTTAAGTGGTATTAATTCTAATGAAAAGATTTATTCACAGCCGTGCAACAAATCATTTAACAGAGATATACATAGCCGTAAAACTGAAGAAAGAATGTAGAAATATCTGTTTAAAGATGTGCCATGTACTAGTTGCGGTGCAATCCATGA
>JZLH01S0092968.1:0-10819 GCA_001188425.1 Eucidaris tribuloides | reverse complement strand
GTGTGTGTGTGTGTGTGTGTGTGTGTGTGTGTGTGTGTGTGTGTGTGTGTGTGTGTGTGTGTGTGTGTGTGTGTGTGTGTGTGTGTGTGTGTGTGTGTGTGTGTGTGTGTGTGTGTGTCTGTTCGTGTATGTGACTGTAGCCGGGGGGGGGTCGCTCTCCACACGGCCTGTCTCCCACCCGTGTCCAACAACCTCCGAAATGCACCCTAAACGGCGTAACCTATATAACCAAATTTGCAACCCTAAATGGCGTAACACATCAGAAAAGCTACCCTAAGTGGCGTGACTCCCAGGAAATCCATTTATTCTGATACCCTAAGTGGCGTGAACAGGGAATCCACTAATTTGATACCCTAAGTGGCGTAAACAGTGAAATCAACTCATTTGATACCCAACCCCCGTGTCCTTCTCGTCTAAAACATTACTGTACACTGTGCAACCCGAAGAGGTTCACTTTACAATTCATAAATAATTCTCCAAATTATCAAATGTTCATGTTGGAGATGTTATTAGATCCACCAAAAATTTGCACCCCTAAATGGCGTAATCTACATAACCAAGTTATTATCCCTAAATGGCGTGAGATGTGAGAAAAGGCTACCCTATGTGGCGATTGCCAGCGAACGGTGCTGAAAAAGCTACCCTTTTTCCAAAGACGTCGACGACGCCCGAGGGGTGGAAAAGGGACCCTTTACGACGCTTTTTCTGGACGCGGGTGCGTAGCAGACCGTGTGGAGAGCGACCCCCCCCCCGGGCTGTAGGCCTATGTGTATATGTTTGTGTGTGCCTATGTGTCTATCTGTGTATCTGTATGTGTTTGTGTATGTGTGTTTGTGTGTGTCTGTATGTGCATGTGTCAGTGTGTGTGCACATGTGTTTGTGTGTTTGTTTCTGTATGTCTGTGCGTTTGTTTGTGTGTGTCTTGTATGTTTGTGTGTCTGTATGTGTATTATGTTTGTCTTTTTGTGCCTGTGTGTCTGTGTGTCTTTATGTGTCCGTATCTGTTTGTATGTGTCTGTGTGTGTCTGTGCGTGTGGCATGTGCGTGTGTGTATGGGTGTGTCAATCTGTTGTGTGTCTGTGTGTATGTATGTGATTGTGTGTTGATTGTGTGTCTGTGTGTGTCTGTATGTGTTTATGTCTGTTCGTGTATACTGTGTCTCTGTGTATGTGTATATGTGCGTGTCTGTCTGTGTATGTATGCCTGTCTATGTGTCACGTGTTTGTGTGTATCTGTATTTGTCTGTTCGTCGGGTGTATGTGTCTGTGCATATATGCGTGCGTGTGTTGCGTATATGTGTGTGTCTGCGTGTTTCTGCGTGTCTTTGCTTGTGTCAATGTGAAATCAAAATGTTAAGTTTGCTATTGCTGTGTTACTTTTTCACCTACATTAATTCTGACTTCTAATTCCGTTTTCATTATCTGATAGGGCATGATCTTCCAACTTGCAGAATTATTAAATTCACATACACACAGACACGCAGAAATACACAAACGTACAGACATAGACACAAACACATAGACGCACAGACAAACGCAAACTGACAAAGACAGACACATACACACAAACTGACACATACACACATAGTCACAGATCGACCTATTTCGCGAGTGGCGACAATTTGTGCCGCTTGGGTCTGTTTTCATGGCACAAATTGTCGCCAGGGAGGCAAAATGGAATCAGCAAATTGTCGCCGGCGTCAATTATTAATTACTTAACCTATGAATATAGAAATATGTACAAGAGGATAAATCAAAATTGTTTAAATAAATGGGTTTTCAAATGTTTTCACGGATGGAGCTTGACGAATGGGGAGGGGTATTCCAAAGTTTTGGGGCGTATGATATGAAGGCATTGTCACCGGATGAAGTATTTATAAGCGTGGGAGTTGAAGGATCTATCAGAGCTTGACCTGATCTGAAATTGCTAGGAGCCATGATGAGCCATACATTTAAAAGGCTTGATTGATATTTGTTTGTGGTGATCATGGAACCACGATATTTTTTACGTGTTTCAGTGGTTTCTTTGTCAAGAGATAGTTTAAACAATATACAGTGGCACAAAAGCGATATATTGCGACATTGCAGAAAATAATGATCTTAGGATTGACACAACCGAATGAAATAAAATAAATTATAATTATTAGAATTCTTGGTCTTTGCAGCAAATAATGATCTTTGGATTGACACAACCGAATAAAATAAAATAAATTATAATTATTGGAATTCTTGGTCTTTAAGTCCAGGCCTAATGAAAATATCCAACATAAGCTTGTGTATGACTCTTTTTCAAATCACTTGTACAATTTTTCTACACTTTGTGTAAAAGCATCATTTGAATTGTACATGGATGATGTGGGGACATGCTGGGGACATGGCGTACGCATGACTCTGCCAAGCACGGTGTTAATCCGCATCCTGGCGCCAAAAAAAAAAAAAATCTTACCCGCCAAATTACAAGCAAACATCATCCGACAAGCCTGTTGGGGGGGGAGGGGGGAGACGACCCTAATTCATTGTTTGGCGCCAAATATGTTTGACCCGCCCATTACAAAGCTCAAAGCATCCGACAAGGCAGGAGGGGGGGGCGGGGGCACGACGACCTAATTCATTTTTTTTCGCATCAGCCAATTTTTTTTTTACCCACCGCAAAATTATAAGCCAAATTCCAGTTATTTTCATTATCAAAATCCAAGGTAAAAAATTTGCCACCCAAAAAAATTTGCACGGCTAAATTATCCCGCCACATAAAGGCAAATCACCATTTATTTCGTGTTCCCGTGATTTAACCGCCCCCCCCCCCCCCAATTTTGACAAAAATGGAGGTAATTTCCGGGGAAAAGGTGTTTGGGGTGGTAAGACTCCCTTAAAAGGGCTGGATGTTTGAACTTCCCAATCACCCCCCCCCCCCTCCCTGCGCACGCGCCTATGCTGGGGAGAAATATTATTTCAGTTCACCGAGAAAAGCGGCCAATTTCATAATTTTGTATTTGCAAAAACTCTAGACAAAGTGCCTGAAATTGATTTAGAGTACAAAATTGTGATTTCAAATTTAAATCAAAATAACATTAAAGGTATTTTTTTTAATGCGAAGATTGAACACATTGTCATTAATTCTGTTATATGCCTGTGGCATATCGCTTTGTGTGTGATGGTCTGATGGAAGTCTTTTTTTTAATCTTTTGCCACCTCTTGCGTCCTCACCCCATTCCCGTTAGGCAGAACCCATGGTCAGAATCACAACCATCGTCTTCACTTTATGTCACCTGTTGGAGATACAATAAAAAGGGAGAGAAAATTTGGCATTTTTGCCTTGAAAATATGCGTTTTCAGCGGTCATTTTTGATAAACGAATGCATAATTGACATTCTATTGTTGTGAAAAAGGTTGATTGGCAAAAAAATTGGGGAGGGTCTGGGAGGGGTTCCCCTCTCAGGGTGAGAAAAATTTATATTTTTGCCTTAGCGGCCGTTTTTTTTCTGAAGGGATGCATGATTGGCATTTGTAGTTAATTGTGAAAAAGTTGTGGTGATTGTTGTTTGATGAAGAATTGGGGTGCCCTCCCAGGGTGAGAAAATTTGACACTTTTCCCTATAAAATGTGTATTTTTAGCATCATTTAAGACCAAAGAATACATGATATTAGCACAGTACCCGGGCACAGTACACTGTCTTAAGAAATGGGAAGTCTCTCGGAGGGGTGCGAACATGTTCACATGTCGCATTAAAAACAAGTCTCTTTTTAGACAAAACTACATACGCACTTTCATTGGTTAAGAATGTTCAGGGACCGTGATTTTGCCACTCGGGAATGACTATATTGTGTTTTAAAAAAACAAGACACTTAGAAAAAAATGTTAAAAATTTGTTTCGTGATTTTGAGATTATTTTTTGATATGAATATTTTACTTTGGACCTAAGCTATCTGATGACACTGTTGGTATTGAAAGTACTCCACGCATGATTGAGCACAACCGGCTTTTGTGCAATCGGCCAAAAATGCATTTGCGCACAGAATTATGTTCTTATGGTCAATGTTTAATGCCTCATAGACCAGTGCTGCAGAAGCTCTCAACTGATGTGCACAAGGATTCAATCCTCAGCATGCTCAGAGAAGAGGTAATATTAATTTTGTGACAAAAAGACAAAAATGAAGCAATAATTCAGATATACCCCAATAAAAAGAAGAAAATGACGCATTTGCAAGATGAACTGTGAATTTTTTTATGCATCTTTTCTTTTTCAGGGGGTGGGGGTGGGTTGTATCTGAATTATTGCTTCATGTTTTCTTTCTTGTCACATTGATATCAGCTCTTCCTGAGGTACTGAGGATATGAAATGAAGCAAAAATGAAGCCATGATTCAAATACAACCCATCCCCATCCCCTCAAAAAGAAGAAAACACCATTTTTTTCAATTCACAGTTCATCTTGCAAACATGGCATTTTCTCCCTTTTTAGGGAGTACTTCTGAATCATGGCTTCATTTTTTGTCTTTTTTGTCACAAAATTGATATAAGCTCTTCTCTGAGCATGCTGAGGATTGAATCCTTGTGCACATCAGTTGAGAGCTTCTGCAGCACCGGTCTATGAGTAATTAAACATTGACTATAAGAACATAATTCTGTGCGCAAATGCATTTTTGGCCGATTGCACAAAGCGGGTTGTGCTTACTCATGCGTGAAATACTTTCAATACCAACAGTGTCATCTGATAGCTTAGGTCCAAGGTAAAATATTCATATCAAAAAATAATCTCTAGATCATGAAATTTTTGTGTAATTCTTTCTGAGTGTCTACTTTTTTTATATACATATAGGCCTATAGTGCATTTGGCTGATAAGTTTACAGTGCCAATTTGTCAGCTTATTAATTGTGTGTTTTGTCAAGTGGCATTTTCCAGTCAGAGTTTTGCCCCCGGTTTTGCTGAGTGATCATCCAACTGTTTTACGACTGATACTGCCTCGATTTTGCCAACTCATTCTGAACATTTTTGATACTATGACATGCACTCGGAGTGTTGACACGGGATGGCTGGTCAATGATTGTTTTACTCCTCCCTTCCTTCTTGCCTTCCTTTTCTTTCTTTCTTCCTTTCTTTCTTTCTGTCTGTCTGTCTGTCTGTCTTTCTTTTTTTTCTTTCTTTTTCTTTCTTTCCTCCTTTTTCTTTCTCCCTCTTTCCTTCTTTCTTCCTTCCCTCTTTTCTTCCCTTTCTTTCATTTTTTTCCCTCTTCCCTCTCCCCCTTCATTTTTTTTTGCCGACTGGGTGCGTTAATTTGCCGACTGCGTCTATAAAGTGGGGGGGGGGTGTCACATCCCACCGCACCCTCAGTGACGCCTCTGCTTGATTTGAAGCAATTGGCAATTTTCATAGTTTTGTAAACTCAGTAAAGTATTTTGGGAACTGACATTCTTCGTGCAAATGATTGCCAATGTCGGCTGAGTTAATATATGTCTGTATGGGCTAAATAATTAGTAGGCCGACGCCTGCTGGCGATAGTGATGTTGCTGAACAGCAGATGTACATAAGTTGGAAATTTGTTACAGCAAAATTCGTAATGAAAAAATAAATTAATGAATTAAAATAAAACAAATATTGAAATGATATATTTAAAAACGGTTGATTTTGAAAGTATTTATTCATCTTTATGTATTTCTTTTTGACATTACCTTTGTCAAATTGGCAACAGTAGCAAATTAGTTCCCAATGAAAACATTTATGATGTCGGTTGGTCGTCATGTAATTTTCACGGGCCGTTTCACTTATTTTGCATAGCCTCATAACTCAAATGAACTTTTCATCTATCATGTCGTATTAAAAACAAGGTATGTAGTACACTTATCATGAATGTCATTCGTAAATAACTTGCCACAAGGGCTCAGGAATCTAACGTCACGCGTCACACGTCGGGTAGCTAGCGCAGTTAGCGCCAGTGGGTAGCGCCCGTAGCGTAGGCGCTAGCCTAGGCAAGCACTGCACCGCGCACTCGGCCGGGCACTCGCGGCAGCGGTAGAAAAAGCGCTGACTACGACTGCGAGACTGCGTGCGATTTTTATACTAACGTTACTTACATAAGATCTAACGTTAGACCTAATGCCAAAAAATGCATTTCTGAATATAGGAAGTAATTTCAACTCTGTTGAGTGTTTCTTAAAATAAATTTTAAAAAGTTCGGCCGCTAAAAAGTAAAACAGGCCTCGACAAAAAAATGTTTTCTTCTTTGCCTGCCTAGACCAAAGGCTTCGACCTCTGCTCTGTATGGCGTCCGTGGTCGTTTTTCAGTACTTCTCAGACGATCTTGACAGGTATTTTACATGTATCTAACGCGTATATCGCGTCCATACAGAGTCCTGAAATACTGTGCCGTTCTCTTGTTAGCAACAGACTTTCTATTCTAGCTCAAGCTCCCCAGAATCTCGGTGAGTCCGAACAGACGGAAAATATCCGATTTTACACCATACCTGACACTTGCGAGAGCTGAAAAATCACTCCGTACTCCCCACCTCGGTCATGCAATCCTGATTCCATCCTTATTTCGTCGTCATAAATAGTGAAACCCCAAAAAATCGCCCAAGAAAGTGTGTCCTTAGTTTCGTACGCGATTCTTTCGGCTGATGCAAAAGCTACATACTACTAGCGTACGTATTAGCTTTGGGCTTTGGGGCATCAGGCGAAAATCGTGATCCCTTGCCATAAGTATAGGTTGAAAAAAAAAAGCTGCCTAGCCAATCAGCAATCAGAATTCTCTTCCGGGCACTGCCGGCGCAGTTTCGGCCATAATCCGACCTCCCCCAGTGTACCACACGCATCGAAGGATTGCTGCGATCATGCCCAATGCGGCCGTTCACATGCGCGCCGTTTTGCCGCTAGCCATGCGAGCACACATCGCGCGCCGCACCGCGTGTACGCGCGGCATACATAGAGTTTGCACAGGTGGTTGATTCATGGCAAGGGGAGGTCGAATTATGGTATGGGGTGGTCGAATCATAGCAAGGGGCGGTCGAATCACGGCAATAAAAGTGACAATAACTAACGGATTAATTTGAATGTAAATAAATGATATTTTTATTAGTTCATAAACACATGACATAAAGGTAAGATTATATACTTTAATTACAAATACAAATTGATTCTCAGAAATACAGATCAATTATTTTAGGACTGTGAAAGTGCTTAGGCGGTCGAATCATGGGCGGGTTACTCTACCCTAGAGCAAAATCTCGAATTTGTCCACCACTTCTGATAATTATATCCCAGTGAGAGAGAAGATTTTGTATATAGGCAGTGGTAGATAAGAATAAAATACCTTTCACTTGATGAATTGTCAGACAGACTGCACTGTGCGATGATTACAAGTTGTTTTGGTCACTCAATCATTGCAAAAAAAAGGCACTGCCCAAATGGGCAGATACTTTTTTTTTCTGAGTGCCCAACTGCGATTTTCAGGTTCCCCGGGCACCTAACCCGTACTGAAGCATTCGGGGTCACATGGTGCATGGGTTGGTATCCAATTTGCCAAAATGAGGTGAACTTCCTAACATGGGATGATTCCAGACCCCAACAAAACAACAGCAATACTCGCCAAAATATGTCTGCTTATAGAAAAGATACTTGCAATTTTTGCTGGAAGAGTCAAATTTAGATCCAAGTTCAATAACTGGGAAAATTTACATGTTTCCTCGCACGTACTTCTGAAGTTGAACATGTTGAATCGGCCTGCACGACCCTAACGTTACCGATCACCAGACGCATATCAGCCATTCCACGTAAAGGCCACTGCACACTATGCGATTTTCCGTTGCACGACTTACCGATTTGCATCTGAAATAAATCCCGGAAATAAATCGGCGTGTACGAAATATAAGCTTTGTTTTTTTTTCGGATCCAAGTCGGTGCAGTCGTACGACAAAAGTCGTGTAGTGTGCGGAGGCCTTAAGGGTCATCGTCAAACTAAAAAATTGAAGTGAAGCATGTGATTTTTTGTCAGTTACGATTCAAGAGAGGAATATTGAAATCATCTAAATCTCAAAGATTTTTGAAAATAAAGCATTTGAATTAAAGTTAGACCTCTACAGTCTCCTGAGCATGGATGAACTTTGTGCTAAAAAAGAAGGGTTTTGGGTATGGCTGAGTCGGATCGGAACGGAATCCGGATTCCGACCGGCGCTATCGGGTTCCGGAACGGATTTTTCCAAACCGGTATCCCGATAAAAAACAATGTTACACAAAGGAAAAAAAATTGAAAAAAATATTAACGCAATATTCTTTCGGGTAACAAATATAAATCTTAACATCATGCCAAGAAAGTCATGGTTAGCTCAATCACTTACGCTACATCATTCATACATGTCACTGAAGTTACACTGTTGTGCTCACCTAAAAATATTGGTTCTATAACCTGCTTGTCATGATATTTTCGTGAAATATTTTTCTGCAAATCATCTCCCAAAATAAAGTCAAAATTATCAGGTTTTCCAGCCAAAATTGACAAAGCCAGATACGTTGACGAAACCAAAACATTGGCTAATCATTTGATTCACGCAGCGCGAGCATCTACATGTAGGACAGTCTCGGCCGTAGATGGCGCTAGACTGGCTTCAGCAGAGCGGGGCTCCACACTTAGCTTGTCCATTGTGCAAACAATAACAGTATTATCTATAGGTGGGACTAGGCTCTTTTCTGTTTGCGATGTGAGAGTCAATCAGTACCAATGTTTCGTCATATTTTTGTACCTGGCTTTGTTATTTTTCGTTGGAAAATCTGATAATTTCGACTTTATTTTGGGAGGTATGTGCAGAGAAAGATATTTTACGGGGAATTTCATGATGAGCGGATTATAGACCCGATGTTTGCAGGTAAATAAAAAAATTGTTCCTTGACATGTGTGATCTTTCGTAACTCATTGTGCCGTGTGCAGCTAGTGACGACCGACACGGCGATCGATTCTTTGTATCCGTTGAATCGATAGGGCCTACATTATAAAGTTTCCATGATCGTTTTGTGTAGCTAGCTGAAATATAGATCTGGCAATTTTGAGCCAGTAAATAAATCACATCGACTTGCAAGGTGATATCAGTTCTTAAGAGTTTTGACAAGATCTTATCTTTGCTAGTTTGCGTATGGGGGCCTACATGTATACTCTCGGGAATTTTCTTCAATAATTATTTTAGTGATGGGCACTAACAAAGTAACCATGATTTTTTATTTAGTGTTAAAATATATAGATTTTTGTTTCTAAAGAGGGTTCATTTTGCAATATTGTTTCTTTATTTTTGGGGTTGGGGGTCACAAATTAATACTTTTTGGACGTGCTTTCGATCGTATTCGCCGTCCGAATTGATATTTTATCGGGATACCGGATTCCGACCGGCACGATGCCGTCGGAATCCGGTAAAAAATATTTCCGTAATGACTCACCCTTAGTTTTGAGTATAAATCACAAACTGAGAAAATAAATGAAGCTGATTCATAACATGTTGCTTTTTCTGCATTCATTAGGTAGCTATTCCAGTACGTTTGATAAAACATTAAGAATTTTTCCAAATGCTTTTTGTATTTTCCCAGTATTTAATCATGAAAACACCTGCAAAATATGTCACGCGAGTCACAAAATAAGGGGAGTTTTTAAGATTACTAAAAAACTAGAAAGAGTTTCAGCTGTTGTTTGACATGAAAGTGAAGAAGTGGACATCGTATCAAGAAAAGTATAAACATTTTCATTTTTACTACATACCTTGAAGAAAAAACAATATCAAGAGTGTCACGCAAGTCAGGTATGCTGTATGTCGGACAAGTCAGAAACCACAGTATAGATCAAAAACTGAAAAAATAAGTGAAGGTGATTGCATTACCTGATTTCATTAGGTAAGCATTTCCAGTCAGTTTGATAAAACATTGATAATTTTTTCAAATGCTTGTCATATTTTCCCAGAATGCCAATTTCATTATGAAAACACTCAGAAAATATGTCGTGCAAGTCACAGAATGGGTAATTTTTTTTAAATAGTCCTAAAAAAATGGAATTTTTACACTCTTTCAAAAGGTATTCACAATTACATCATATTCATATAACATGATAGTTTAAGTCTTTAAACGCTAATGACAGCTATATTTAGTGACTGTGTCACGCGCGTCACATTTTGTTTGGGCCGTTTCTAACAACATTGGAAATTTGGCACAATGTAACTTATGCAAGAATTGAGCAAGGGTATTCAGTTTCTGCTTCAGCAAAACTTACTTAAATCACAATAGGAAAATCAATTTGAACTAGACTTTAATTCGTAACTGAGACGAATTGGTGATCCGCGTAACCGCGCGATCATAGAATTTCCAGGGCATGTACCGAACAACATATACAACGTATCAATGCTTGCCTCATATATGTCCCTTTTCACCTTAAATTCTCTCTCCAACCCTAATCTGAAAGTCAACGTGTGCGTAGGCGATCGTTCGTGACGTGCGCGCGGTCAAGCTAAGCACAAGTGATGACCTTTGACATCAACTAACTGTGTACCAAGTTTGTTTATCCATATTCAACTCCAGTCAGGAGATATGCGCAAAATATGATTTTTCTTTGTGACGTCATAGATGACGCTCACAACAAATTGGCATGGAAAGTGATGCCTGAAAAGTTATCTACCCCATCGGCTATCAGAATATGCAATGAAAAGTATGGTCACCGTTAATTCAAGGGAGTTATGAGTGATTTAAAAATGGTCGTCATTCACTACGCGCGCATCGCGCGCGCATTTACGTTTTTCGGCGTGTAAGTAATATTTTAGGTTCTGGTGGATGTGAAATGGTTCTAAAATGACGTAGAATT
>JZLH01S0092963.1:27490-40104 GCA_001188425.1 Eucidaris tribuloides | reverse complement strand
CTACGAATGTCTTTTGTTCACTCCAGGAATAAAGCAAAACACCACTCAAAGCCCTCACACCATTTTAATTAAGGTCTTGTCTGTGAAATCTTCATCATTTAATTAACTTAGATTTGAAAAAATGCACCAAAAGACTAAAAAAGAGTGAGTTACTTCATTCAGATGAGATCCAGTTTCACACGTTTACTAACTACAATAAACACTGCAGTAGCAGTAGAAAATCTTGTGACTTTTGTATGTATACCCATAGCAATTATTTTTTGCATATTTTTATCATTGTAT
Source organism: Eucidaris tribuloides (assembly GCA_001188425.1). NCBI lineage: Eukaryota > Metazoa > Echinodermata > Echinoidea > Cidaroida > Cidaridae > Eucidaris > Eucidaris tribuloides. The sequence continues at coordinate 39,822 of JZLH01S0092963.1, read as the reverse complement.
TATGTATCGAGCAATCGGCTCTAGCGAGGCAAAAATGGTGGGGTCCCGACTTCATAATAATGGGCCTGTTTGCCAGTGTAATCTTTAGTATGCCCATCCTTACAGTGATATGTTATTTTATTCAGTATAAGGTTCTCGATGCATTAAAGAAGTCTAGCAAGAATTGGCTGTATGCTTAAAGTTTACCACAAACCTTTACACTAATACATTTTTTTGTTGTGATTTGTGATCTCATTTGATACAGCAGGAAATCTTATATTTGTACAAGAAGAGCAGAATCTTTGCACACACGCTGACACTGACATGTGTTTCAGTGTGTCATGTGCTTTTACAACACCAGAATGATGTGTGAATGGCTGTACCTCATTGTTAAAACTGTAGCGTTTTTCCCCAGTATGTGTTTGTCTTGTGCCAAAGAAGATCACAGAAAAGAATCTCTCAAAGACTTCCCACACTCTTGACAGTGATATGGTTTTTCTAACTGCTTTACATCAACACAACTTTGAGGAATGCTTTATCACATTGCTGATATTTGTGCGGTTTTTCTTCAATGTGTATTCTCATGTGTTGCAATGGAGTTACTGTCATGGTCTGAATGCTTATATTTGGACACTGATGACTTTTTGTTCAGTTGTGTGTTTCCGCTTGTTGCTGAGCAAGACCAGACCTATTGCGTGAATGCATTTACCACATTTCCGCAAGTTGTGTGGTTTCTCTCCAGTGTGTATTCTTCAATGTGCTGAATGCAGAATCACCTTTACTGCCTGATGCTTTATCACACACTTGACATGATATGGTTTTCTCAGTGTAGATCCTGAAATGATCTAGTAAGGACCAGCACGATGTTGAGAAAGTTTTCCACATTCCTAGAACAGAGATGTGGGTTATCTTCCAGTGTGTGTTCTCATGTGTTTAATAAAGATTACTGTTTGGTTGAATTTCTTTATCACAGACTTGACCAGTGATGAGTTTTCTTCCAGCTATGATACTTCATGTGTTGAATGAGGACACTTTATCACTGAATGTTTATCACCACTTGACACTGATATGGTGTTTTCTCCCGTGTGTTCCTCAAATGTCTTAGTAAGACCACAACGCATCTGAGAAGGCTTTCCCACAATCCTGACACAGGTGAAGGTTTTTCTCCAGCTTGTGTCTCATGCTGCTTAATAGATTGCTTTTTTGGCGTGAATGCCTTATCAAGACTGACATTGATGAGGTTTCTTCCAGTGTGTATCCTCATGGGTCTTACAAAAGACCAGAGTGATCTGAGAAGCTTTACCACAATCCCGCACACAGGTGTATTTTTCTCCTGTGTGTATTCTCCATGTGCCTAACAACATTAGACTTATTGGTGAAGCTTTACACATTGACTGACACTGTGGTGGTTTCTCTCCATGTGTATTCTCATGTGTTGATAAGACAACTTTTATCCAACCGTGCGTTATCACAATTGACACAGCATATTGTTTTCTACAGTGTGTATCACTATGTGCCTAGCAAGAGCAGAATGATCTGAGAAAGCTTTCCACATCACACAGGTGTGGTCTTTCTCCACTGTGTGTTCTATGTGTGAACAGTCCAGAACTAGTGGTGAATGCTTTACCACATTGTTGACGTTTGTGTGTTACTTTCTCCAGTGGTGTATCTCATGTGCTGAATGAGACTACTTTATCGCTTGTATGCTTTATTACACACTTGACCACTGATTATGGGCTTTTCTCCAGAATACATTACCTGATGTTCCACCACAAATCCATACATTTATGCACATTCTTATGGTATCTATTGGATTAGCCTTTTCACTGAAAGCATTTTCCACTTTCTGGGTTTATTCTGGTTTTCTTCTTCATCACTCCCCGCACACTGACCTCTTTGCCTGGATACACCATCACCATGTGGCGAGATGCAGAACATGAAATACCTGAAGAAAGAATGGATAAATGTAATGTACACATTCACGGAAAAGGAACAGCCGGTAAGGTCATAATCCAAGTATGGTTGATATGTTTACCATTGTTTCTACTTCCTGGATAAGCCTGCTTGCATTTTTCTATTAGAGCGGTCAAAATCAGGCTTTGCACATCAAACTATTAACAACCTACATTACGAAACAGAATGAAAGAAATCACAGACATTTATTTTTGATGAATTATATTAGAAGGCTGTGTTGAATATTTAAGGTCTCAAACTCTACTTCTCAAGAGTAATCTGCGACAGTTGTTGACAACATAATTACCTAACCTTCGACTGAATATTCACACTGTTTTAGTGTTCGTGTATGTAGAACCGTGTTACCATTTAAAGGGACCGAAAAGTCCTATATCGTGATGTTTTTGAGCTGGCCCGGCTTGGGTAATATTCGGGAATGCCCCTTTACTTTCGGAAAACGAGTGGGCACAAATTTCCTATGCAGCATGCATTCAACTGAAGAAAGGCGAACTGCACACTGTCCTGCCTTCAATGGCAATTCTGTTTGCAGCTCCAAGATTGTTATGCGCGGCCTTGCAATAGGGGTAAGCGAATGGTATTGAACGTACAGATTATGAGCTGCGCATCCCTTAATTGTCCTTTTTTTTAACGTTACATTTCTTATTTCTGAATGGAATATTAGAACAGTATAATTGTGAAATGTAGAAATATGTTTGTGATGATCAATGAAGCATTTAACAAGTATTTTCAATTTGTCATGCTTTTCACTGGTTTCTTTGTTAAAAGATGGTTGAACAATGTACAAATTCTTCAATCTGTAGCACAAGTGTATTGTGGTACAAAGCCATTTTGCATCATTGCAGAAAATTTAACATATCACAAGAAAGACACAACCGTATGAAATGAAACAAGGAGAATGCACATCATACCATCTCCTTGCCGGGTACAAATGGCCAGCCCACATATGCATATTTAATTGACTATGAACTTTGACCTTCTGTTATCATACTCACAGCTCAAACTTAGGCTATATACCATGAACCCTCATGTACACTTTAATTAAAATCTGTGTAATATCACTTAAAGGCAAGGTCTACCCTGACATCAAATTGGTCTTAATTAAAGCAGAGATATGAGAGAAACATATTAATGAAAGTTCGGCGAAAATCCACCAAAGAATAGCGAATTTATGACGCTTCAAAGTTTTCAATTTGTGACGTCACAAACGAGAACCTCGGAGAAGCTTCCCATATGTCATGTAATATTGACTTCAGAAATTTCCACTTTTTATTGGTTCATGATAAATGTATTTTTTTTTATCATCATAGAAGCATGTTTGAAATAATGTTTCTAATCATATATTCAATGCACAGGTAAAATAATTTTCAATTTCCAGAGAAAATGGCACTTTATGGAATTTATATGATGTGACAGTGGGAAAGCTGCTCGCATGTGACGTCACAAATTTAAAACTTTGAAACGTCTTTACTCTCCTATTCTTTGGTGGATTTTCACCAAACGTTCATTAATGGGTTTCCCTCACTTGTCTGCTTTCATTAAAATCAACTTGACATCAGGGTGAACCTTGCCTTTAACTTTATCGAACAGAAACCTAATTTTCAGATACATACATATTTTCACATATTTAATCAGCTATGACATTTGATATATATAATCTAAAATCAAACAAAGGCTGTATTTTGATACCATGTACCTTCATAGGAGTATGTAAACACAATGTAACTTGGTTAACTATTTCTGGATCAAAAGAACCTTCTTGAAAATTACCAGTTTGGCAGGGGGGGGGAGGGGGAGGGGACAGTAATCCTTTAACCCGGATTCATTGCGGGTTTTGCAGTTTGACCCAACCTGGTGTGTATTTCAGCCCGTTGGGCTCATCGTGAACCCGATAACCTGCATTCGAAAGTTGGATTACGTTGTACAGAATTTTCTATTAACAGGGTTTTGTTACTTTATTCTAAGTTCTAATGAAGACTGCAGAGAAAAAAACATGATTAAGTTATAAAAGTGATGACCAAAATGGATCATAGCCGCAAACGCATTACTCAAGTTATCGTTATTTGACTTTACTAATAATGTTTTTACAATTTACAAGCTGGGATGAGCTGGACAGTTACTGGGGAACAGCAAATTGGATCTATAAAGCTAGAGATGGAGAATTGTGGTGCAAACATGCTGAGGTCTTCTTCCAGCAGTCGACAGAAAACAGCTCATGATGATGATGATGATGATGATTGTTATGACATTTTTTGTATTTCCTTTTGTCTTACAAGGTTTTCTTTTGTTTTACAAGGAAGAGTAAGACTAAGACACACACAACTGACAATTCAGCAGTGAGACCCCTTGTTCTTCCCATCAGTTCCTGACAATAATTTACATATAACCGTCGGTCAGGGCTGTCATCACTGCGTCATTAGTCATGAAAAACGTTCGATTTAGACGGGTTATTCAACCCGCTATCTATTTTAACAGGTTCGCGGGCTATCGCTGGTCGGGTCACTTAATTTAGGGTTACAGGACTAGGGGAGAGAGCTGCCCAAAGTCCCCCACAGGGCCAGGAATACCATTTGAGAAACACTCGATTCCCTTTTACTGAACCCTAATCCCATTGGGTAATTTTGGAGATTTGAGTCCATTTCGCCCCCCCCCCCCAAAAAAAAAACAACAACAACAAATCTTGGCAATGAATGGACCTCTTGACTTGAAAATCGGTACACAGGTAAAACAAGTCAACTAGAATAAGAATTTTGAAACAAAAATTGACCATAGTTTTTAGATAATTAAAACTTTGAATATGCAAATTGTTGATGAATTTGAGAGAAAATTGGGATTTTCATCTAAAATCACGAGAAATGTAAAGATATGGTATTGTGGGGTCATTCACGACATCTGTTGACGATGAAATGGCTTATTTGGATGTTTTGTGGAATAAAAAAGACTGAAGTTCATATGGTAATGACTTTCAACCGTTACCTCTGCCACAATAAATAATGAGGAACTGCCCAAATATTCACTTTGGTGTACACAGCTGTACTGCTATTTTGAGAAAACAAAAAGAGCAAAATAACTACAGGGAATGTGACAGTCTATTTTATGTTAATTTGAAATGGAGAACCAAGCACAAGTTTAGCCCCTGTTCACTCCTGTTACCATTCCTTCCCGCCACCCTCTGATGGGGTGGGGGAATAGTCCCCCAGACATGTCACTGGATATCACGATACTGGATATCGAATGTTTACCATATTGCTACGACTGATATGGTTTTTCTCCAATGTGTTTTGTCTTGTGCCGACGAAGATCACTAGAATCTCTGTATGATTTCCCACACTCTTGACATTGATATGGTTTTTCTCCAGTATGTGTTCTCATGTGCCTAACAACATCACACCTATTGGTGAATGCTTTACCACAATGCTGACAGTGGTGTGGCCTCTCTCCAGTGTGTATTCTCATGTGTGAAATGAGACTACTTTTACGGCTGAATGCTTTATCACACACTTGACAGTGATATGGTTTGTCTCCAGTGTGTATTCTTCTGTGTGCCATGAGACTACTTTTCCGGCTGAATGCTTTATCACACACTTGACAATGATATGGTTTGTCTCCAGTGTGTATCCTCATGTGTTTAGCAAGAACAGAATGATCTGAGAAAGCTTTACCACAATTCCGGCAAAGGTGTGGTTTTTCTCCTGTATGTATTCTCTTGTGTCTAACAACATCAGAACTATTGGTGAATGCTTTGCCACAATGCTGACAGTGGTGTGGTTTCTCTCCAGTGTGTATTCTCATGTGTGGAATAAGACTACTTTTACAGCTAAATGCTTTATCACACACTTGACACTGATATGGTTTGTCTCCAGTGTGTATCCTCATGTGTCTAGCAAGAGCAGAATGATCTGAGAAAGCTTTCCCACAATCCTGACACAGATATGGTTTTTCTCCTGTATGTATTCTCTTGTGTTCAATGAAATTACTTGTGAATGCTTTATCACACACTTGACAGTGATATAGTTTTTCTCCAGTGTGTGTTCTCATGTGTTGAATGAGAGTATCATGAAACCCGAATGCTTTACCACATTGCTGACAATGGTGTGGTTTCTCTCCAGTGTGTATTCTCATGTGTTGTATGAGATTACCTTTTAGGCTGAAAGCTTTGTTACACACCTGACACCGATATGGTTTTTCTCCAGTGTGTGTTCGCATGTGTTGAATGAGATTACTCTTACCGCTGAATGCTTTATCACAGACTTGACACTGATGAGGTTTTTGTTCAGTGTGTGTTCTCATATGTTTAACAACATCAGAGCTACTGGTGATTGTTTTGCAACACACTTGACACTGAAATGGCTTGTCTCCCGCGTGTATTCTCATGTGTTCAGCAAGAAAATCATAAGACTGGAACGTTGCACCACACTGCTGACAATTGTGCGATTTTTCTCTAGTGTGTGTTCTCATGTGCCTAACAACATCACATTTATTAGTGAATGCTCTACCACATTCCTGACAGTTGTGTGGTTTCTCTCTAGTGTGTGTTCTCATGTGTCGAATGAGATTACTTTTACGGCTAAATGCTTTATCACACACTCGACACTGACAAGGCTCTTCTCCAGCATGTATTGTCATATGTTTAACAACATCAGAGCACTTGGTGAAGGATATATTACACACTGGACACTCATAGGTTTTTTCTTCAGATATGTTATCTAATTGTTGTTCACCACAATCCATAGATTTATGCACATTCATATAATGTAGTGGTTGAATCCTATGATTAGCCTTTTCATTTAGAGCATTTCCAATTTGCTGTTTGTTACATGGTTTTTCACTATAACTCCTTGCAGATTGACCTCTTTGCCCAGATACACCATCACATGTGGGAGATGCAGAACCAGAAATACCTGAACAAAATATTGAAATATATGAAATTACACATCAGGGAAAAACGACTAGCAAATAAGGTCATAATCCAAGTACTCTGAGTGAGAAGTTTATGTATTAGCACGTTTCTACTTCTGCTTTAAGCCGGTCAGCTGTTACTTTATAAAGAGCTAGGTACGAAATTTTAGCTGTACAGTGTGTATACATTACAAACAAGGAGATAGCTAAAATGTGCCACGCCCAGTTTTGCATACATGACAATTGAAAATATTTTTTGCGTAATTGGGCTCCAAAATTTTGTTCACAACCTGCTTGTGACCTTTGACCTCATGGTAATCTTCTGCTCCGTATGAGAAATCTACCTTCAAAATTCTGTCACAATTGAGCACACGGGGGTAAAGTAATGGGCCAGAATAGAAACTTTGCTAAAAAAAAAAAAAAACTTAATCAATGGGCTAAAAAAGGTCGTTGACACCTGCCAGTGACCTTTGACCTTCTGGTGACCTTCAGCTTCCTATGAGACATCTACCACCCAATTTTGTTCAAAGTTGGGCAAATAGGGGCAAAGGTATGGCCATAATAAAAACTTGCCACAGAAACTTAAAGGCAAGGTCCACCCTGACATCAAGTTGATTTTAATAAAAGCAGAATGAGAGAAACATATTAATGAAAGTTTGGCGAAAATCCACAAAAGAATAACAGAGTATTGAAGCTTCAAAATTTTAATTTTGTGACTCACATATGAGCAGTTTGTCCTTTATATTGATTGGTTCATGATAATTATTTTTTTTATCTTTTTCATAGAGGCATGTTGAAATAATGTTTCTAACTATGTATTGAAAGGTAAACACCACTTTAAATTTTCTGAGAAAATGGCACTTTATGGAATTTATATTACATGATAATGGGGGGGGGGGACTGCTCAAAAGTAGCATCACAAATTTAAAACTTTAAAAAAGTCATAACTGTCGTATTTTTTGATGATTTTTGGGCAAATCTTCCTTGATGGGGTTCTCTTATTTTTCTGCTTTTGTTAAAATCAACTTGACATCATGGTGCACTTCCCCTTTAACATTGGGCTCAAAAATAACTCTGGGCTGCCAACTTTCAGCAATGCCTTTCAGTAATTTCTCAGCTGAAAATCAGTAAAAACATAAATGCAGTAGAATTACACAAAAATGATTTTATAAAATCAGTAATTTTCATGCGATTTTGAGTATTCAGTATTCTACCACTTTCAGTAGAAATGACTGAAAATCAGTACTACTTGGCAGCTCTGAAGGAGATTGACCATGGTGGTCACCTTTGACCTCTTGGTGACCTCCAGCTCCCTATGAGACTTTTACCACCCAAGTTTGGTCACAATTGGGCATATGGGGGCAAAGTTATAGGCCATAAAAAAACTTGCTGAAAAAAACTTTAACATTGGGCTCAAAAAGTCTGCGGGTGACAACCTGTCCATTCTTCTAAATTTGCAAGTCTGAATGATCAATCTTCCATCCAAATTTGATTGAAATTGGAGCATTTTGCAGTTATTTAAATTATTGTAAGCGTAACGGATGGACAAACAGACGCCAACGTGATCCCTTAGTCTCCCTCCACCTCAGTGGACTTAGCCAAAATCTGACCAGAATTTCTTAAGTTCACATACTAGCGAGATCAAATCATGTATGAGGCCTTGTGACTTTGGAACGTTGAACTCCAAAATCTAATCGGGGCTTGACTTTGCGGGAGCCCGGTGGCCATTGGCTCCCCAAAACCTCCGCGGGCTCCTCAAAAAACCTATTGAAAAGCCCGGCTGGCTCCTTAAGTTTTTAGCCTGTTATTTATAGATCCACTTGCCACCCTGTCATTCCTAAAAAATACCAAATCAGTAAAAGAAATAAATGGTCGTTTTTGCAGAGCAAAGGCTAGCTAAAAATCCGACAATTTCTTGCTTATAATGTGATTTTCCAAAGACGCAAAATTAGCGGGCGCAGCGCAGGAAGTCGGCAATCGGCATAGTAGAGGCAGTACAAGATCAGAGCAAAGAGCTACTACACACAGAGACATCTGAGTGGCCTGATAACTTGTCCAAGAAAAAATAAACATCGCGGAAAATTGTGGCAAGGATTGAAGAAATAACAGAAAGTATTCAGTGAAAAAATGACTGATAGTAGCAGCAAAGGTAAGCAGAATGTTTAAAATCACCAAAAAATATATCACAGCCACCTCCAAAAACTCGCTGTTTAGCCGACTAGAGATTGCCCAGTCCCACATGTGTTAAATGGTGTATGTGAGTTCGTATTTTCAAGTCTTAAACGATATTGGCGGTAATTTCTGGACTTGAAAATGATAAATCTGACCTTGAAAGTGTCATAGGAGATTCAGAAATAATATTTGTGATATTATAAATGGATTTTAAGAGGGATACTTGGTCAAAAAGTGGCAAATTTAGCAGCTGGAAAGATAGCTACATGACCCATTCAGTCACTGAATCATCCCCTGAACTCTGGGGTTGGAAGATGGCAGGCGTGGTGTCCAGTTCTCTGACTAGGCTAGTGGTTTTATGAAGAACTTTGTTATTAAATATTTCCCAAGGAGTGTAGTGTACTCTATCTAATAAATTCTGATTAGGTAATCATTTAAAAGATTTTGAATAAGATAAGTGTAATATTCTAAGCAAGTTTGGGTGAAAGGGAAATGGAGAATAGACACTAAAACTTTAGTTTACGCCGATCTACATTTTCCAACTTTTTTTTTTTTTAGTACCGGGTTTGGGAATCAATTATGCATTCCTAAGAGGATGATAACATAAATTTTTAATGTCTACAAATTAACTCTTGGTTGTATAGGCAGTGATCCGGTGTGGGGCTACATGACCCACCCCCTCAATGTTTTCATGGGAGGGGGTTATACCGCTTGATTTTTTAAGCATAATTTTTCCCAAAATTTGTTGGCATTTTTGATAAATTTTATAGACACTGAAAATATACTAAACACTTTTCTGTAACACTTAATAAACACTTGAACATTTTTATCAGGAAACATATATAGCTGAAATTATGTTTATCTACATGTATATGATAACAAAAGTTGGTGGTTATTTCTAGAACACTTCATTAACACTTGAACAAATTTAATACGAAATCATAACCACGTTTAAGTTTACGTGTTGAAAATCATAATCTCGTCAAACATTTTTATGAACACCTACGGGAAATCACGAGATGTTCACAAAAATGTGTATTAATGCTGTACTGTCCCCCCCCCCCCCCCCATCCCCACAACATGAAATCGCCACATTGTTACAATCGTTTATATCTGTAATACGTGAATGAGCACAATTAAAAAATTGGTCATTGATTTTCATAAATATGACAAAAATCATTGATGTGAAAATTTGTGAATCGTAATACATATGTATACTTTTATGTATATCTATACATATTCATTACCAATGATCAAGAATATTTCTATTATTTTTTCGGGCAAGCAAAAACTTCATTCGGGCAAGCATTTTTGAGCTGTTTGAAAATTCACTTGCCCGATCGGGCAAGTGGCCCAAAAAAGTTATTTGCTTGTAAACTTTTTGCTATTCAAAATCAACTGACACATGACGCGTCCAGACATCCAACAACTGGGTAACTAGTTTTGTCATTATGTTACTAAAAACAAATTGTTTCCCGGTTCAATTATTTTGGGGTGAAAAGGAGACTCGAGAGCTGAGATGGGGGGGGGGAGGGGAGAGAGAAAGAAAAGGAAACAAAAAACAAAAACTTGGGAAAGTGAGAGAGACAGCACACATGACAGGGGGTGGGGAAGAGAGAGAGAGAAAACTTGACATCTGAGAAGTCATTTGGAAGTCATTGGAGTACATAAGAAAGGGGTTGACTGACAACATTTTGAGGAAGAGAAAGAAAAAGTGCTGGTGATAACGAGGAGGACGAGAGATTAGATTAAGAAAAAAATAAAAAGAGTGAGAAGGGGGAAAAGTTTTGAAAAAAGAATAGATTTCATGTTATCTACAACCAAATGTTGTCGCAAGCAAGTTATGAGCATTCATATAAACCAATTGTGGACTTTGTTATATCATGACCTAAATTAAATGACGAGGTAAATATGGCTCCCCAAAACTCACACGGGCTCCCCAAAAATGTACTTGGGGAGCCCGGCTGGCTCCCTGAAAAAAAAGTAAAGGTCAAGCCCTGCTAATCGTTTATCAACATCTTGTAATACATACTTCCCCCCGGTTACATCAAAATCTGACTATTTCAGACCGGATTTTTGACCCCCCCCCCCTTCAAATCTTGGCCGCCGATCGCACGATCGCCACGAAAATTTGCATGTGCATAGAGCCGGATGTAAACTACACAACTGTATAGTAAAATTTTGAAAAAATAAAGTTTTTCTATTCTTAAGTAATTAATTATGCAAATAAGTTCATAAAATTATGTTTCCACCTATAACTCACTGACAATAGCTACTAGAATACTAATTTTTGGTGAAAATATTCATTTTGTCATTTCTCACAATTATCTACAAAAAAATTTGCCGAATTGGAATTTATTTCCTATATATTTTATTGTTTTGTGAATTTATGTATTTCTTTGTTTTTCAACCTTTTGTTTTGTATTGTTTTTTCAGTGAAATTTGTTGGGGACACTTTTGCAATCATAAACAGCATTAAATTAATTCACTTCAACCAGTAAAAGCAAAAATAATTATACATTCATGATTTTTGGCTGAAAACACAATTTCCATTGGCTTTGTACACGAAATCACATTTTAGAACAATTTTGGGGTTGACATGCATGTATAAAAAGTCATGCAGCGTTGTAACTGTATGTCCGATTTTTGCAAAAACGGTCTCAAAAGATGCGCAAGACTTGAAAGTAGAAAGTCAGTGAGAGACGCGGTAAAAAGATTTTGCATGGCGGCATGGTCACGAAATTCGTAAAAAAAATTTGCGTGGCGGCATGGTCGCGAAATTCGTCAAGGAGGGTCAAATTGAGGACCCCCCCCCCCCAGTTTGGTAACAAGCCCAAATCAGACAGTTTAGGTCCCGTTACCTTTGACCTTTCAACTCCCAAATCAAGTAAGTTCATTGTTGCCTCATAGTATATACTTGGTGTTAGTTTCATAAAAATCTGATCCGCTGTTAGTAAGGTATCACAGCAACGAGAATCTGTAACAGATGGATGGATGGAGGGACGTACACATGCACGCATGGACAACCCCAAAACAGGATGCCTTCGGCAACTTCATTGAGGCGGCATAAAAATGTCACATTATATTAATGTACATTATGAGTGATTTCAGCTCGTTCCCAAAGTGAGATACTTTTGACAGCAAGCAATTCAAAGACGGTACTGATGATTCCCATACCCCCAAATTCGATCAAATAACCTAAAAATCATATGAAATATAAAGATTCACCAAAATATTCATATTGTCATGCAAATATCCTTTATATTTCAAAAACTTTACAATTTACGAGAACCAAATTTTGAACAGTACCT
>JZLH01S0092958.1:7577-20115 GCA_001188425.1 Eucidaris tribuloides | reverse complement strand
ATGTTGATCTTGTCACACACACACACACACACACACACACACACACACACACACACACATATATATATATATATATATGCAGCAATGGAAATGCACACCTGAGAGTTGACCTCAAGTCAGGTGACTTCAAGTGTCCTGACCTGAAGTCATGTTCGTGAACTTAGATTTTTTTCGAGCTCGCGGAGTGTACTACGGGCAGCAATGGATTGCTATCACGATTGTAGGAGATACACAATGCCTTTGAATATTGTTGTTTGTTTAATGAATGTCTGGTTTGTCGTCTGGTATTTTGCTGTTTTTCTCTATTTCTGTTTCTTGTATTACTCAGAATGCCTTTTATGACAAAATATTGAGATAAATGCTTTACTACTGATCGTCCCATAGCGGTTAAGGAGGGGTGTGGTCGCATATTAGAACAGCCAATGCGTACACTCTGTGCAATGGTGTCTGCAAGCAGTGTGATGTACGTAGGGGCCTACATTCTGTGTAAGCGATCGCCGAGTTCACTGATTATTGCTGAACTGGACTATAGATCTACCTCCGGTGTGATATAGGAAATACGACCAGACCAGTATTCTAACTTGCGGATATCTATATGTATGGAGGTATGTAGGCCTATACAGGGTGGCCCAGAAAGAATGCTACAAGTATGATCGCTCACCATTATCGGCAAAAATGTCATTAATTTTTATTTCGTTGGCTAGAACATTCTTTTTCCAATAACATGATACCAAGATCATTGATTTGGAGAAAGGCGTTTTGATTCTAGGGCCATTTTTCGAAGGCAATGCAATTTCCCAAATTTGCCAATTTTTTTAACAGCGGCGGTCATCGGAACGTCGAGATATTCTGGCGTCTCAGCTAACCATACCGGACAAACCGCGATGACAAAGAGGCCGGAATGCCCTCGCTTTCATAAGGAAGACGATGTGAGCTATGTCTCCATTGTCATTGCGGTTTGTCCGGTATGGCAAGCTGAGACGCCAGAATATCTCGACGTTCCGATGACCGCCGCTGTTGAAAAATTGGCGAATTTGGGAAATTGCATTGCCTCCGAAAAATGGCCCTAGAATTAAAACGCCTTACTCAAAATCAATGATCTTGGCATCATTTTATTTGAAAAAGAATGTTCTAACCAACGAAATAAAAATTAATGTCATTTTGCCGATAATGATGAAGAAATTAGCGATCATACTCGTAGCATTCTTTCTGGGCCACCCTGTATATTTTGTTCAAAATCTGATTAGTTTATTCCCAGCACTGCAGCTAATAACGCACGTAGGCCAAGATTAATTCGAAGCCATCAATGGAACCCCCCCCCCATTACCCCCCCCCCCCACTTCCGTGAGGTTTGAAAATCACGCCTTACGGTTGGCCGGAAGACTACGAACTCATCTATGTTTAAGGGCTTCTGGACTAATCAAAGTTCGACACGTGGTGACAAATCGTCAGTGACAAACTTGACCGCCCGCCATCTCACACACGCAAACACTAACATACCAACACACATACCCCTACAAACATACATAACCATACACACACTCACACACACACAAACACACATACCACGCCAATTTCACATGAAGGTAAGCAAATTCTGTGCATTTGATAAAAATTCGGCACAACACGTTTTTCCTTGTCGCAATACCGATTTGAAGTAAATGTACGTTGCTGGCAACACTTCGTAATTAGATACTTCCGCATCCATTACAAATGAAAAGTTGTTTTTAATGTCACAGACTGGAAGGAGATAACTTCTACCATCATTTCTTCGTACAAAAACTACACTAATGAGACAGAAAAATAAAAGACAATGTCAGCAAAATTATAATATTAATAAACATGTTTTTATTTTTAAAACCCGCATTATTTTTTCAATGGACAATGGGTAAAGGTTTTTACTATACACTATGAAAACTTCAATTATAAAAATATTTTTGATAAAAAGTACTATCTGATATTACTTCTAAACAAGTTTACAACACTTATATATTTGTTTTAATCTACACGAATATGTTAGATCTTATGGAGTCGTACTAAAATATCACGATGTAGCGTAATTTTAGGCAAATAACTACAGTGCCTCTCAGAAAAACCAGAACCCCCAAACAAACGGCTTAATGTGCCGAAGCATTGAGGCGTAATGATTTAAAACTATGTTACAGAGTAAAAATTGGACTTATGCTCTTCCAAATGATACATTAAAACACCTTATTCAATAATGCACCTCTGAGTACCATTTGCTACACTTACGCACATCAGGAAAAGAAAAAGATGGACACATCTTAGTCACAGTGTAAAAGCCAACAAGTGTAGCAAATGGTACTTAGAGATACATGAATAAATAAGTTTGCGTAATGTTTCATTTGAAAGAGCATAAGATATTTATTTTGGACATTTGTTTTTAATACTATGCTCCATTGCTTCCACACAAATAAGCCTTTGTTTTAGGGATCTGTTTTTTTTTTCTGGGACGCACTGTATAGTCCAAGACACCATTACATGTGACTGGATGCCCACTCATTTCACAAAAAAAAAGCCTCAAGATATGCAATCGAATAATAATATAACTACGTATATGAAACTGTAATATCATATGAAGGTTAACCTTTCCTAAAGGGATGAGTATAAAAGAAGGGACATACTGAATTTGTACTAGGAGGCTTTGCAGTAATTCATCACAACACCATTCCCAAGGCCCTGAAATGTGGGAGTTTATGAAATGCTCTTACTCCGTACATATCCACAAAATATATTATCATAAATTGAGAGCTACACATACTTCTTCAAAACATTGATTACTGTTAATATAATGTATAGACACCTTTTTTTCTTTGGAAGCAACTAAGAGTCTACCTGAAACAACCCCTTTCCTGCAGCCTGCCATGGTCAACTTTTTCCCCATAAAAATGCAATTAGTATACTCCACAATCGTAATAATTAACGGCTCTTTATCCTCTTCTATAAAGGTAAAATATAGTAAAATCTGCTTGTCAACCAAACTTTATGCCACTCCAAAGGTATGACAATGCGTCCTTAGAGAAAGACAGAGTGTGTCGGCATTTGTTTGCTACAAATTAAGCGATCGTTGAAGGCGAAATAGGTTGAAGATAAGGACCAGTGGTTAATTGCTGTTTAACTGCAATCGATGATCTGGCATCTCATGTAGTGGTTTAAAAGGTGCAGCCTTGTCTAACAGTCACTATGTGGAAGTTTTACTCACGTTTGCGCAACTAAACAGCTAAGGCAATAGGGGTCAGACTCGAGTTATACATGTATAATTCTGACAATAGTCAAAAGAAGATATTCAACCGGTTTGAAGTATAATATCAGCAACTTTCGATACACTTCATGTACAAACAGGCAAGAACATTTTTTTTTTGTCAGCCAACCAATGCATTATGTACTTTCTATTCTTTTCACCCCATCATTAAGTATCAAAACATTTGGATTTAATATTGATTAATTGTAGCATCATCAATTGTCTTACTTTACATGTGACAAAACAATCAAGAATAATTTGACAGAACATCATTCAAAACAACCCATTTAGGAGATTAAAACAACAGACTTGAAAAAGACGTTAACAAGTTATGCATACTTATTACGACGCTTATGCATTAACACACTTAAGCACATTACACTTCCAAGTGAATGTTTACATACCGTAAGCATTTTAAGAAACTATTTGTAATAGCCTTATACCCCTTTCATTGCTGATACATCGTGTTGGGTAAAAATATATTTAACCCTCATTTGAACTAGGCCTATTTAGCCAGCGTTCTGTACTGGGCGGGGGGGGGGTGTCATTTGACCCGCCTTCAGATCTGCGCGCGCAATCGGGCGATCGCCGCGAAATTATGCATGCCGCATAGAGCCGGATGTAAACTGCAGACTGTTAGTTAACAAATTTTTTCAAACAAATATTTTTTCTTTTTATTTTTTTAGAGTAATTGAATTATGCAAATAAGTGCATGAAAATAATGTGTTTGGCCCTATAACTCACTTATAATACAGTGAATATTTTGGGTGTGAAAATATGTCATTCTGACATGTCTCACAATTTTCTACAAAAAAATTCTGCCGAATTGGGAATTAATTCTTATGTTTTGTTACGTGTTTTGGTGAATATTCTTATGTATTTCTTTGTTTTTTCAACCTTTTGTTTTGCTAATGGTCTTTTGTCAATGAAATTTGGTTGGACCCTTTTGCAATCATCAAACAGATAAAATATATTCATTTCAAGCTAGTAAAACCCGCAAGAATAATGCACTCATTTATGATATTTTGGCTCTGAAAACACAATTTCATTGATCTTTGGTACACGAAATCCGGGTTTTGAGCGATTTTTGGGTTGACATCGACATGTATAGAAAATGTCGCGGCGCAGCGTCAAAACAGAAAAAACGGGTCCGATTTTCGCAGAAAATGCGTCTCAAAAGAAATGCGCAAGACTTAAGAAGTAATAGTCAAGCGAGCGACAGCCGATGCAAAAAATCTTGCGCGGCCGGCATGGTGGTCTCGCGGAAAATTCGTCGCGAGGGGGGGGGTCAAATTGACCCCCCCAGTTAATATAGGGTTAAGCGTTAATAAATATCTTCATATAAATATGCTAATATGAGGGATTTAAAATTATTATCTTCTGAACAACATTTATATGACATTTGAACTGCGCCCATAATAGGCTATGGTATCAAAAAGCACATTGACAGTGCTACATGTATTTACAGGACCATTTGTAGCTGTACCTCGTTATTTGTAACAGATATTGTTCAGCCTTTGCTATTAACTTAGTGCAGCCTCACTCAAAATTTTTACATAAAATTAGTGTTACATATAAAATTCTGAATACACTTGTGTGAAAGACATTACCTAACTACCCATGCGTGCTAAATACCATAAATATCAATTACCCGTTATGTTTTGATATATTTGTCACTTTACGTAGTTTTAAATTAAACTACCAATACACAGAGAACAGTATCAAAATACATGTACATGTATCTGCAAGGTACATCAACACTTTCGGTTAAATCACATAAATACATATTTCTGTATGTCACAAAGAGGATAAAAAAGAATATGTACACTACCTGGTATACATAGTGTCACTGTTATATGTTACGATATGAACTCACAATCTGACATGGTACTACACAAGTTAATGCTTAAAATTATGTCTTGCCCCCACAAAATTGCCAAACAAGCATGGTACTCAACAAACAGATACCGCTTTTCTTGCTACAGATCAGTGTTTTGATCTCTAAGTCTCAGTCTCGGTCCTGAGACCAAATTTTGGAGGTCTTGAAAACACAGATCTCAGTCTCGAAACTCAAAGTCCCGGTCTCGACACTCAAGGTCTCGGAACAAATGGTCAAGGTCTAGACCAAGACCATCACCGTGTTGTGATGTCAGGTCTTGGTCTCAGTTTTGAGATCAAATTTTGGAGGTCTTGGTCTCATTCTCGGTCTTGAAAGGAAAATGTCTTGGTCTCACAGGTGCAAGTCTCGGTTTCAGTCTCAGAACAAGTGGTCAAGGTCTTGGTCTCGGTCTTGAAATTGAGACCGAGACTAAGGTCTTGGTCTCGGTCTTAAAATTGAGACCGAGACCACAACACTGCTACATATGTGGGACATCCATTGATCAGATGTGAATACTTCAAAATCATCAAATAGATAGCTAAGTCGGTTATACACCAACAACAAATATAAATAAACAGACGTCTTGGAACAAAGAATACAATTTAAGCAATTTAAGAAGTTCCAAGTGATCCATATACATGTACTTCACAAATATTACTAATTTTTTATTAGTATGACACTGTAGTTCCCCTGTTATAAATTACAATATTTCTTTAACTTAGTACATATATAAATATAAATAAGGCTCCAAACATATGTCAAACACAAATGGTCATTTTCAAACAATTATTTCAGACAATTCGAGAGTCTTAAGGGCTCATATCTTCCCACTTGGAGGTTATGAATGGATGATGACCACCATGTTAGGTATAATGTAGGACTGGCATGTGTTATTACCAGTTTGATTTGAATTCTACAATTACACAAATAATTATGATTAAAAAATGGTGCGTGAGTGACACGACAAATTTTGGAAATGGGTGTCTCACCATTATCGGTTATGGTAGGAGTTGTACCAAAGTAGTTCTCCAAGAGTACCACGAGTCCTAAAACATGTGCATAATTAGATTACCTATCTAACAGATGTAGTCACAATCAAGCATTCCCTCTGTCTGGCAAATGGTCCCCCCTTACATGCCGTGAGTGACACGACAAAATGCAAAAATACCCACATTAACATTAATTACCCTTGTACTAAATTCAATGTGTTATGACATATGATAAATTGTTTTATGTAATCTTCATGCAAAACAATCATCTAAGATATCAAAAAATATCGAAGCCTATTGATTTCTTGCAAGTTTAAATTTACAAATAGGTACAGCATAAACAAGAACTGATCATGCAAACATTTACATGTGAATGCATAAATATTACAAACTCAGATACGCCTTATGGCCACAAACATATACAATGAAAGTATCTTAAAACTTAAATGTTAAAAGCCACAGAAATGAACACACTACTACCCACAGGAAATGCTCCCAAAGTTACACTTATTTGATGAAATTTCATGAACAACTGTACATTGTCACCAACAAGATATGAGCATTCTATTAATTTATCAAAGATGGATTCTAAAGTCACACAATTGTAAATTATGTACAAGTACTGAGACTAATTAGTATGTCACTTCTCATTTTGACGGAAAGACATTCATGACTAATGCACAATATTTAAGAGGTCCATTGCCAAGGCACATTCAAATGAATTTCTCTCTTTCCTTTTAGACATAATCCTTGAGACCTGGTCTAAACATGCTATCACTCAGATTCTGTAATTCGAATAGACTTACAACATGACAGATCAACATGTATTTCTTGTATTCAATGGGTCGCAAACAAGACTTCACCTTGTACTGTGGGAAAAGTCATGTTTTCACCAGTTCAGTCAAAGAGGTTTTAATCTGCATTGACAACAGACCTTTAAGCTGTTGGATATATTTAGATACCACATGACTTGCACAAAAAGCATGTAGGAGCCTGGAAATCTACAAAGCTGCAAGTTTATGATCAGCTGCTGTGTTTAATGAGGGTACAATTCACAAAAGAAACATCACCACAGTAAATTATCAGTGTCACTGTGTTCTACCTCTATACAGTTACAATACTATGTTAACTAATGTTTTTGTTATGCAGGGCCTACTGGTAGAGCAGTCTTAGTGACTAAGTGGCTATCCTGGGTAAATAAGACATTATTATTTATTTCATTATTAACTGCCTTGCATATAAACACATAGCAATATTTTTACAACAAAGCACATATCCATCTTCCTAAAATACCAGCAGTTATTCAGAAGGAAAAGTGACAACATTTAAACGACTATGTGATGTACATGTGCAACCATAAACCGGAATGCCACAGCATGATAAGAATACAAATGAGTCCATAACAAAAATTTTGTGCGATAACTCAGCCTGATAATATTTCTCTGCTCAAGAGAAATTCAAAATTCATTTAAATACGTCTATAGATTAATCCCTTATATACAAAAAAGCACTACAGTTTACCTGGCCACAAGAAGCTGCTCGACTTTTGTATATGATTCAAAATAGTGACAGATCAAAAACAGATACACAACAAGAGCACTTGGGAACAAAGTGGCAACACAGATTTTTGGCGAAGTTTGGCAAATTTCATATAAAACTTTAACCTCTTTCTTCACATAGATATGTTGACTGGACATTAGATATGCCTTTCTTCATCATAACTGTAGGCTTTTGTTGTATCTGTACTCCATATTTAGCCTCTGTCTGTGTAGTTTTGCAAATTTTCTAAGTCTAGTAACAATAATATCATATAAGGCTCTAACATTGTGGTTCAAATTTCTTAGTACTCAATTGTTTTACTGATTTTTTTCTTCTTGATGCATGTAATAAGTATTTATACAGAAAGTATGTCATTTTCTCAGAGTTATTAATAGAGCTGCCACATGTCGGATATTTTAATATCCGGATATCCGATGTTGATATTCGAACGGTTGATGGGATATCCGGAATTTCCCGCTGATTAATTAAGAATCCTTTATTATCCCAAGGTCCCATACCACTTCTTTCCACGTTCTATACGGGCCCGGTTACAGGGAGATCGCGTCATGATAAAGCCTCCATTGGGAGTCTCATAACACAATTGAAGTTCACTGATAACGGAGCAAAAACATCTAATTCAATTGTCTATTCAAAGCGAGTTGTGGCCTCACAGAAAGAGGCGTCATTTTGTTTGGTATTATTCTGCACCTCGGAAGAACTTCAAAGTCTGAAGTCTGTCATTTATCTCATCCCCCACACGATGGAACTACATGGCGTTGATAGTTCAATCTAATTCATTATTCATAAGTCAGTTCATGACCGTTCGACCTCGCACCAATCATGACGGAGTACCATGGCTGAACGTGTTTTTCACATTCACTCCATCGACCAAACTACTCATAGTATATCCAATTATATTCACTGTAAGTCACTCAATGACTCCACGTCCGCATGCGCACCTACCATAACAGAGCAATGCCCTACTGACCTCTTGCTTGTCAGTGAATTGATTTGTTGTCCTCACGACACAACAACATGTGCCAGGGTTAGCGTGGGAAATCATCCCTGTGAGCTGACATTCACATGGAAATCCTATTGAAAGACGAAACCAGCTCAGATTCCACTACATAAAGGCTTGCGGTCACACAAAGGCTTGCGCAAAGGATGTTTACATTTTCACGGAGATGCCGCCACACACAAAGGCTTGCTGCCAAGACTGTCTGGCTAGTGCGATGGCTTGTTTACATTCTCTGATGTTACTCTCCGCTAATCCAAATTCTTTTTGCTCCCAGGGAGGAGAAGGAATTTCGAGTAGCGGGATAGTATTGGCTTGCAGCAGAAGCTGACAATAATAAAACTGAGCTATTGTTTTCTTTTCATTCACAAGAGAAATGAGTTGTGACGTTACAAACTGAGCTTTTCATGAGATAGGGATATTAATGAGATTGTACAATTTTTTTGTCTGTATCTACACTGTAACTGATGTTTGTATTGATTTTATGTTCTCTAATTTTGGAAGCCGCCCCTCACAAAAGGGAATACAACAAAATATGTAATTATGCACAAAATGTTTTATTCAGTAAATTGACATGTATGCATTCAAATTGTTAAGATGGGAATGTCCCTTTATAAAGTCCACCAAAATATTATGACTGTCGTCTTCAATGTATTTTTGATCACATAATGCATTCATTAGATATCAATGATCTGTGAGTAGATACTGAAGTTCACTAGATCAAAATTATCATGTAGTTAAGAGAAGACAAAGAATTGATGACAAACAATTTTCCCAAAATAGTCTTTTGAACAGAAAATTGGGGTACCAGATCATTTATCAAGAGTTTGACTGCACGGGCTATCATGTTGACTGGGTTTCTCAAGGACTCACCCCTCCCCCTTTTGCTGAGCTTCACCCAAGCCCCAAGTTGTCTCAAATTACCATCACACTTTTCAGCACCCGTCTGTCACTAATCACTCCTCGCTTCATCTCTGCCCCCACCCCCATGCAAACAGTTAATAACAAACACAGGGAATCAATTCAAAAACAGAACCACAAGATTCTAGTAGTGGTAGTAGTAATTGTGTAGTCAGGTAGTAATGTAGTAGTAGATGTTGTAATAATAATAATAATAGTAGTAGTAGTAGTAGTAATGGTAGTAGTGGTAGTAGTAATGGTAGTAGTAGCAGTAGTAGTAGTAGTAGTAATGGTAGTAGTAGTAGTAGAAGTAGTAGAAGTGGTAATAGTAGTAGCAGCAGCAGCACTAGTAGTAGTAATAGTAGTAGTAGTAGTAGTAGTAGTAATAGTAGTAGTAGTAGTGGTAGTAGTAGTAGTAGTAATGGTAGTAGTAGTAGAAGTAGTAGAAGTGGTAATAGTAGTAGCAGCAGCAGCACTAGTAGTA
The DNA here is from genome assembly GCA_001188425.1 of Eucidaris tribuloides. Taxonomy (NCBI): domain Eukaryota; kingdom Metazoa; phylum Echinodermata; class Echinoidea; order Cidaroida; family Cidaridae; genus Eucidaris; species Eucidaris tribuloides. The sequence continues at coordinate 10,047 of JZLH01S0092958.1, read as the reverse complement.
GTAATAGTAGTAGTAGTAGTAGTAGTAGTAGTAGTAGTAATAGTAGTAGTAGTAGTGGTAGTAGTAGTATGTACTTAGTAGTAATGAAGTAGTAGTAGAAGGTGGTAGCAGTAGTACTATAGTAGTAGTAGTAGAAGTAAGTACTGTAGTAGTTGTAGTAGTACTAATGTAGTACTAGTAGTACACTAGCAGGAGTAGTGCTGGTAGCATAAGTGTTAATGACATTAGTACATGTACATGTACATGTATACATGTATTACTACTGTAATTTCAGTGCAGATCATTAAGCAAGACATTTTTATAGCTACATTGTAGCTCTAGGAAAAAAATAAATTGTGCAAGAACAAATATGTCACACTGTATAAAATTTGTTTTGAATAGTTTTGACTTAGCTGCCAGCGTGTGAGAGAGAGAAGGAGAGACAACACAATAGAACATAATCCCCCACCTGTTGGTATTTGTAGACTTTCTCACGCTCAACGTCTTCTCGACATTGTGGTATTGAAATAAATTCTTACGATGTCATTATCATTATCAATGGACTACTTGTTATTGTTCTTTCGATGATGCAGCCGACATTTTTGTTTGTTTGTTTTGTTTTATTTTTTACTTTGGCTTGCAGGATTAAGCCATTGAAAGATTGATTGGTGATGGTTGTCCACGGGCAGTCTTTACTACCAGTGAATATGATTAAAACAAGGTGGTTCACAAACCACGAGTCTCGCCTGATTTCACAAGTCAATTAAAACATGGGCAATATGACCCTTGTTGACGCCCTAGATGACCTTTGACCTCTGCCATCCTCATCAACAGAAAGCATGAGGTATTCCCACCTGATTGTTTGATCCATTTGAAACAAAATTGATGCAGAAATACATTATTGTTTAACTTTTGACCCTAGATGACCTTGACCTCATCTCCTCATCACAACATGCGGCTACACCAAGGATGCATTTGTACAAGTGTGAATACATTGATGTAGAAATAAAGAAATGAGAGCATGGCCCTCATATCATTGACCTTTGACCCTAGACGACTTTGCTCATCATCCCTCCATGCACACACATGTGGTATTACCTAGGATCATAGTGTAACCAAGTGTGAACACACGCAATTGATAACAAACAAGTTAATAAGCAAGTTAATATAAGATCTCATGTCATTTGACCTTTTGAACCCTGAAGATGACCTTTGACCTCTCATATCCTCATCAACACAACATGTGGTATTACCCCGAGATCATTTGTACAAAGTGTGAACACAATGATGCAGGAACTAAAGAATGAGAGGCACGTTACGCCAAATGCCCTCATATACTTAGACCTTTTGACCCTAGAAGACTTTGACCTCACCCATCACTCATCAACACATGTAGGTATTACCAAGATGCATTGTACCAAGTGTTGAACAAAATTGATGCACATAAAAAGGAATGAGCGATAAGTTAACAAATACTGTTAGGAATAGTAAATTCCTATGACAATTGACGCTCGTAAGATGACCCAGATGACCCCTGCCATGACTTTGGACCCCAACTTACCTTAAGTCCCACCCACTGGATCCATTGTTACTAAGTTTGGCTTGAATTGAAGCAACACTTTTCAATTGACAGTCATTTAACGAAACTTTAAAGGGAACCAACACCCAGAGTAATTTATTTGCTATACATGTAGAATATATTTGTGCCATGCCCTCTGCAAAGTATTATCATTTATGATTACTCCGTTTTTTATTTATTGAGGTTTGAATGTGAATTTCAAACAAGAAGTGAAGTAAAAACCGACTTGGCATAGACTAATCGATCACCCGATACTATCAATCGATCGATCGCGCTATCGATATTTTTTCTGTCAAACGTCTTGATCGATAACAGTATTGCCGTTTGGCTAGAGTGCCGCAGATACGACGGTCCGGGGACCTGTAAAGTTCACTGTCGGTCAATTTTACTGGTCCGATCTAGCCAGTTAAAATAAAAACGTTTATATATCGAGGAAAAAGGGTGCATATAAATTATATTTAGCTCCACATCACGCTAACCAGAAATGTCAGGTGTAGTTGTTTCCCGATCGGAAATAAATTATGGATACAGACCTATTCGGTGATACTAAAACAAATTTCGGGTGCTTGCTTTTACAATTGAAAATGAATTGTCAGTGGTAATATTCGGCTCCATACGATGCAAAAATAAAGTGTGACATACAAAAGTCATGTCGGCCCTACGGATCGGTTTATATTTGTGGGTACACGGTATAGTGTTCTACTCCCTGCGCCTTTTTTATGAACTTGAATATACGTCTGCAGTGATATGTCTTAATAGCGACGCTGTGTTAATGGCAAAAAATGTCAACAGGTATTGTTTATCAAAAGACCCGGATCCTGTTTGTGCTATTCTTGCGAAGTAGGGGGGGGGGGGGAATGGTACATGTATTGTCATTTTATTAGCCGCGTGTAGCATCCTGTACTGAATAAA
>JZLH01S0092947.1:7782-28683 GCA_001188425.1 Eucidaris tribuloides | reverse complement strand
GCATACATCCCGGCATACATTACTGCGGCGTGACTAACACACGTCGGGTGGCATGCATCGGTCATGCTTGCATGGTCAGTTTCAGCAATGTGTACGTGCGATCTGATTGGGTGGCAAGAACTCAAATGTTTTCTTAACTTATGCCTGTTAGTTGCCGGTGCCTTCTCCCTTTAAGGTTTATTTTATGAAGATTATTCGGGATTATTTCCAAAAGATTACAGGAAGTATGTGAAAATTGTAATTGGGCAGTGATAATTGCGAGGGAGCGAAACCTCAGAACGGGGGAGGCCCGGGGGGGGGGAGGGTGGTGGGAGGGGGTTACTCCCGTCCACAGTAGGAACTTTTGAAACACGCATAGAAGATGGATTCTAGGTCATTTTTTTTTTGGGCTAATGGTATGTTTTATCGAGATTGGGGAGTGGGAAGTCATACTTGCGAGTGAGAGTGTGCATGGGAGTGGGGCACCCCCTCCCTCGAGAGGAACTTTTTGAAAAATACAGATAGAAAAGATGTTTTTCTAGGCATGGTATATGTTTTTGGCATTTGGTATATCAAGATTAGGGATTGAGAAGTCATACTTGCGAGGGAGCGAAGCGACAGAGCGGGGGAGGGTGTGGGAGGGGGGCACCCCTCCCACGGTAGGAACTTTTTGAAAATACGCATAGAAAATAATGATGGGTTTCTAGGCATGGTAATATACATATTTCAATGGTAAATTTTATCAAGATTAGGGGTCGGATATCATACTTGAGGGGGAGCGAAGCAACCGTGTGGGGGAGGGTGTGGATGACCCCTCCCACGGCAGAATAGTTTTGAAAATACGCATAGAAAAGACGTGATTCTAGGCATGGCAAATACCTATATTTTGAAGGTTTTGTAAAGATTATTACTGATTGTAGTCAGGATTTCAAAGAGATGTAGGCCTACACAGGAAGTATGTGGAAAACTTTATGTGAGTAGTCATACTTGTGAGGAAGCAAAGCGACCGAGCTGGAGGAGTGTGTGTGAGAGGGGGTTCCCCTCCCACGTTAGAATTTTTTTTCAAAATACGAACAGAAAAGACGTGTTTTTTAGGCATGATAAATGGATATTTTAAAGGTATATTTGATAAAGATTCAGGATTTCAGAAAGATGTTCAGTATGTGAAAAACTGTAATTCGGTATTCATACTTGCGAGGTGGCGGGAGACGGGTGTGGGATGGGGAACCCACGGCGAGAAATTGTTAAAATACACGTAGCAAAGACATGTTTCTAAGCACAGTAAATACATATTTTAAACGTGTATTATGCAAATTATTATTGGGATTGTTGTCAGTATTTCAAGAAGATGAACAGTAAGTAAGCCTATGTGAAAAATGTTTATGGGTAGTCGAGGGAGCGAAGCGACCGAGCAAGCGTAGGAAGTTTTTGAAAATATGTAATAAAAAGACACGTTTCTGGGCATGGTAAGTACATATTTATAAAGTATTATAACTTCTTTCTGTTTATATTTAATCTTTGCTCGATCACTTTAGTTTATGTAGTAATATTTTCATTGTAAAACATTTTTGGTCCGAAAATTTTTGGGGGGGCTTGAGCGATTTTTGGGGGGGCTCAAGCCCCCCAAAGCCCCCCCGTAGAACCGCGCCTGAAGCAGGGTAAGTTTGCTGCAGAATGAGCCCAAATTCATTATAATTGGGTAAAGGATAGCTGTGATGCATCAAGTTCAATTAAGGAGAGGACTGAAAAATGTAACGCCACCAGGTATTTGGGGGTCCCACCATACGACACATGACCATAAGTGCTCAGGTGATGCTATCATGCAATGCAAACTAACACAACCTTGGACAAAAATGACATTTTACCTAATTGTTTGCTAAGCACTCATGCGTGACCAAATATGAATGATCAATGTAAAATCTTTTTCTCTATTTCGGCTAAAAAAAAATACGGGTCGCCACAGCGAATACAATTTCTCCACCGCGGTCTATTGTGTGATATCTCTTCTGTCACACCAATCATCCTCATAATCCTCCCTTACCACATCCATAAACCTTCTTTTAGATCTAACTCTCTTCCCCTTTTCTGGTGGCGCCATTTCTAAATATCTTTCTCTGAACGTACTCCACATCTTTCCTTTGGACATGCCCCAACCACCGCAGTCTTCCCTCTCTCGCCTTATCCCGAAACCTTCCGACATTTTGCTGTCCTCACGTACTCATCCCTAATCCTGTACCTTCTTGTCACTCCTAAAGAAAATCGCAGCATCTTCAATTCTGCCGCATCGAACTCTTCTTCCTGCCTTTTCGTCATTGTAATGACCAAGTTGTTTCATCGTGACTTTATTGAAATAATATCAAGACAGAAATACATATATACATAAAGAAGGACCAGGCCCACAGTTTCTTCCCAAATGGCAGGTCAAAGGTATTAAACACAACAAAAAAGTGACTGCCCCCTTTTTCAAACTACCATAACTTTTTACAGAAACGGTTTTGAGTCAAATAATTTGGCAAGGGTGTTCCTACACTAATTGACTAACTTCTGTGTGAAATTATGAATGATCCGTCAAGTCATGCATGAGTGAGCACATATTAAAGGCAAATATGTCACTTTTCAAAAGTCACAAGGGTCATTTTGGGGGATTTGTGATGCAGGATTTTGACAGATTTTGTTTCTGTTGAATGTTTAAGCGCTATTTATGTTAATCATCTATCGTTTGACCCCCTTGCACCCCCTGGCACTTCTCGCATATTTTACGCTTTAGTAAGCGCATTTAAAGTTTCCATCATTCCTCAATTTTGAAATTGTTAAATCCATTAAGTTTATTGAAAAAAATTGAAATCCGATATTCTTCAGTAAAATGTATCTTTACATAATATACGAACATAAGAGGTTGTAACCATGTCATGGTTGAGTGAGCACACTTTAAAGATAAAGAAAAAATACGATTATTTACCATTATTTTGGCATTTGAGATGACTCCGGTGATTTTTGAAAAGTTACATTTTTGCCTTAAATGCATGCTCTCACTCATGCATTACTTGACGGATGAATCACGTTTTTACACAGAAGTTAGTCAATGAGTGTAGTAATACTCCTCCCAAATTATTTTGCCTAAAACTTATTTCGTTAAACAGTTATGGTATTTTGAAAATGGGGGTTACTTTTTTTGTTGTGTTTATATAAAAGTACAATGATTATGCTATCATTCTCTGATGTCAGTTTAGTGATATATTCATCTTTCTTAAGTTTTGAGAAATTTTGCATTGAGTTTGGGTTTTTCACTCACAATCTGTAGAACGGGATGTTTTAACATGAGGAGATCTGATTTTAATTGATTAGACTATGCCTCACAGACACACAGAAAATTAACACTACGCAGATAAATAATTACGCAAAACAAGAACGATGCAGGTAACTCATACACATTTGTGTTCTTTCAGAGTGATTTCCTTTTAATTGTAACATATCGATCAATGTAATCGAAAAATTGAATTCAAGAGTGCAATAAATATCCATTAAAACAGGTTTGTTTTTTCAATTATTTTATTGATATAATAATCTTCATGTACAGTGTTTATAATGTGTAAACATATCCATCCACAGGATACTGAAGGCGCTCACAGTTCGTTTTCCTGTGGTTGAAAGTTAGTCTTTCATCATAATCATATGTGTCTACAGATTACTCTTTACTGTGTCAAAAAAACTGTCAACAAGCTCAGACGTCTGAAATGATTTTGGAGGTCTATTCCACGAAGAGGAACTGATGACGATTTTCTATCTCCGAAAGTATATTGAATTGAAATATCTTTTTCCGATATCTTCAAGAATACGGTCGTAATTTCCGCGGTTAGTTGAAAAAATATCAGTGATTATTTCCACTTGAGAATCAACAACGAAAATTGGAACTAACCCAGGTCAAATTTTCCCCTGGTCACTTATTTTCCGTTTGAAATTATATCGATTTACTATGAATGTGGTGATTCCGCTCGCCGTTTCATCACTTATAACTACTCTGGTAAAATGACAGGCATCGGAGAAAAATTAAAGACACTTTATAACTTTGCGGAAGCCTTATTTAAAATATTGTCAAACTTTGCTATCTTACATAATCTGGTAGTGTTTGGATGGATAAATAAACACCTAGAACACAAAACCTTACAGAGTTATGCGGTCACTCATAAAATAATGTAAGATCAAAATCGGCACATGATTTAAATGCTCATCCGCTGATAGAAAATTCTGCTACACAGCAGTCTATGGAGGAAAATGGGAATGGTCGCTCAATGATTTTCACTTTTCAGAAGCACTTAATGAACGTTTTAAGCTGCAATTTTTTCAGGACTTCATTTTTAGACCTTATCAGAGACACCAGTAGCATAGGGAATCATGTAGCTCAGAGTTTTTTTAACTGGAAACAGTGGTATATGACGCCTTTAAGATAACCCACCTTATCATGCATCCCGGTTGACCAGTCACTGTGGTATTTTTCCCCGTTTAGATTAACATTTTACATGGATTTTTCTGAGCGTATATTTACGTTGATATTTGTCCAAGAAATCAAGAAATTTTTGATACCTCTGTAAAATTTGGGTGTTAAATTTGTCTCCAGTTTTTGGTAAGAGAAAAATACCAGCAAGTCATGATGGATTCTGATCGGTTGAATTTGATTTTTTTTTACTTGCATTCGATGTCATGACTAACGCAACCCTGGTCTTGTACACGGTGAATTAACTCTTCATGCGTGAATAGGTTAACCACCGAGTACTACATTACTTTGAGAGCATTTGAAGTTGGAATAATAGTTTCACTAACCGGAAAAGGTACCTACTATAGTCAATGTGAATAAAAAAAAAAGCTTTTGATTCTTCCTACTTAGTCACTGTTGCATTTTTTTTTAAAGATATTGATCTTCTCATTGCTAATCCCATGAATGATAGGCTGGCCTGTTACCATGCCTTGTGCGTGTGTGTGCAGATTTGCGAAGATAACCAGCAAGTAAATGTGTAGTTATGCGAAGAGAACGAACAAAGATTTAAAGGCAGTATCCGCAGTAGTTTTCAGGCATGTACATCTTCCTCGTAATTAGGAAGAAAACCAACAAATGTAACCAAGGATTTGTAATTGAACGGTTGAGGAAAAAAATTGAAATAATTATAGAGGGTGATCAACTGAAAGTCTGTGTTCGAAGATCAACCTTCAAATCGAGCGTTTGCCGACAGCGGGCGCAGTTTCATTTCTGATACTTTCAGCGAATAGCGATGACCCCTCCAGGGCGACCAGTCGATACCCTGTGACATGGCTTCGTGATTTCCCGCCAAGTAAATCCCGTTGAGAAACGTCGTGTGGCACGAATAGAACCACCAGCCGCCATGATAGATCTGGGCGCAATTCCCGTCCGAGACATCATTATCCCGATCCTTGGTCGTAAACGGCCGGTTGCTATGCGACAGTAGCCCATTACCTGAAGGGATAGTATTACAGAAAAAAATGAAAATATTTGTTAATTAAATTTTTATAAAAACAAAAATTCTGTATGCGCGTTACTGTACAAATTTGTGCAAAGAGATGCATTTCTTTGAAGTCGAAATCGAGAATTAAGCACCTTTTAAACATAAGTTTTTCATACTAAAGGGCATCGACATGATTGGGAGAAGTTATAAATGCCTCAAGAACCAAATGAGTTGAAACATATACCAAAATATACACTGGCTAGAGTGTATATTCAGGCTGAAAGATTTGTCTTGCGTTTATTTTACACGAGGAGAAACAGCCATTCACTTGCCAGTATTGAATTGAAGTATGACCCCGATATAAACTGAACTCTCAGGAAAGCTACGTAACAAGTTCAATTGTAACAGCAATTTCTAATACCGTAGTACTTGTAGGCCTACTAAAATACAGAGGAAATAATTGAAACGGTAAATTTTCACATCCATAACCTTAAAAAATGAATAATTATATACTTCATTCTTGTCGCATTATTTCTAAAATTGACCACTGCTTCCTATCTTGTCATTTCCCTTAATCTATAATTATCATTTTAAGATTTTTTTGTTAGAATGAATTGAATGAAACTTTCAATTTATTAACTAAAGCTTTAATACCATTGTATCTGTTTGCCTTTTTCAACACTACCACACCCTATAGTTCTCGAGTTAGCTTCGTTGTAATATAACTATCTTCTCACTCAATTTCTATTCTGGGGCAAAAGTAACAGATTTTGTTGTTGTTGTTTTTTTGCAATATAGATTTATGTGATTGCGTTATCTTTGATTATTTGTATTTTTTGTGTTTAATTTCTATGTGCCCTGCATGTTCATTTATACGTCTTGTCCTGGGCATTCTATTGGGATGTGTAATGCACTGAGATTTCTTTTGTATTGTAACATGTAATGTATTTCTTTGTTGTTTTATATAAGTGTGTTTAGCGAGCAAACGCTTTTCTAAATGCATTCTTACTTTCACTTTGTAAACATGTTCAAAAGCTGACGTCAAGTGTCAAATCATTAAAAATATCGGTGTCCAATTTCTAAATACTAAGTGTCAATCATTTAAAGTAAACATACATTTTCTAAACACATATTTGCTTTCACTTTCTAAACACACTTTTTACACCCGTGGGGCAGCTGTCATTACAATGTGTACCCCATGCGCGTGTGAAAAAAAACGCGTAAAAATGGTTGTTTTTCACGTTCGGACGATGTACGCACTTACAGTAAAAAAGAGTATCAAAATCGCCAAAATCAGGGGAAAGAGTGTATATACAAAAGGCTGACTTTAAAAGTGTGTCTTTTCAGACTGGAAAACTTGTTTAGGGTACTTTAATATTTGAATACTTGTTTAGGGTCTCAACAGAGATCGATAGATAACTCCTGTTTACCAGCATCGCCACTGTAGTGTCCAATCTGTAATCGATAGTTATGATCCTCGTTCGCCACGCGGAACGTCCTGTATTCGGCAAATCTTTTCTCTCCTTCAAAGTCTTCGAGGTCGATTCGTAACTGGTAGAGCTTCTGTTGTGAGATGCGATGTAGTCGCTCGTTGCCCAGCCAATGTTCGCCCTTCACGCTCCCGAACCCGTACTTGTAGCTGGCCCAGTCGCGGTTGAAGTCTACTCCTCCGTCTAGTCTTCGTTGGAAAACCTCGGTGTGGAAACACGGAATAGAAAAAAATAATAATTCATTTCATCTCATTTTCATCTTATTTCATGCATTTACGCTTTAATTTCTAAGTGCATGTTCACACACATGTGTTGGAGTGCCATTGCATTGTAATTACCACGTCCATTGAAGTGCCATTGTCGTGTTATCACGCATCCAGTGCAATGCCAATGTCGTGTTTACACGTAAATATATCTTTTGCACAGTCTCTGAATATACCTGGCGCAAGGGGGATTAGGGGCTGACACAATGGGATGAACACAGGGGCAGTGGGGCCTCTGGATGGGGGCATATTAAGGGTTAATCCAACCGAACACAACGATATAAATAGAGCCTACAAAATGCACATTCAAAAATGCCAAAGTTGTGACAATTAAGATTTCACTAGATGTCAATTGCACAAAAACAATTATAATCAATTATGGTAAAGTACCCCTAAGAAAAGCTCGTCAAAACGAACATACACACTAAGAAAAAAGGTTAAACGTTGCAACTTTAGCAATGTCACACCGGGAGCACCTTTACGGGTGCAACTTTGCACCTTTTAACCTTAAAGTTGCAGAGTTGTACCTCAAACGTGCAACTTTGCACCTCAAAGGTGCAACTTTGGTCTCAAGGGTGCAAAGTTGCACCCGTAAAGGTGCTCCCAGTGCGACATTGGTCTGCACAAAGATGCAAAGTTGAACCTATTTTTCTTAGTGTGTATGGCAATGATGCATTGGTAGAAAATTGTTTTAAACACATACACACACACACACACAAATACCCATATCCTTTATTCATCTATTTATAATTTTTGTCCTCCATTATTTTAGTGGTCAAGAAACTTCGCACGAATTATCAAATTTGTGTACATAATAATACGGAAAAACTTTTTGTTATTTTTAATCCAAAGTTAAAACATGACATTCAAAGTTGAAAAAAATTTCGTTAGCAGTATATTTCGATTACTACGCTTATACATTCTTCCAATAAATTTATAATTAAGATCGTCCAGTTATTTCGATGTAAATGAATTTTTTATTTTAAAAAACAGAAAAATAGAAATCTATACATTTTTTGGTATTTAAACCATAAAGGAGTGGTAAATAACTTTACAAATCGATACTTTTATATTGGAATTTTAAAAAAGGAAAGAAAGGAAAAACAAAGAAAGACATGTAAAAGAATAAAATAAAAAGGCGGAAGAAAGTTAGAAACGGGGACAAGAAGAAAGGAAATTGGAAAGAAAGAAAGAAATGTAAAAGAAAGAAATGCAAGAGAAAGAAAGAAAAAAAGGAATGAATTAAAAGCAAAGAAAGAAAGGAAGGAATTAAAAGCAAGAAAGAAAGGAAGAAAAATCAGAAAGAAAGAAGAAGAAAAGAAGGTACGAAAGACAGACAGAAGAGGAGAAAGAAAAGAAAGAAGAAAAAAAGATGGTTAGACTTACGATCCAGCCCCCTCGATCCGTTTCCATGTCGCAGTACACGAAGAATGGATCGTCACAGTCGTCGGGATAAATTGCATAGCGCCCGCTTACGTTGCGTCCTGAATCTTGCACATCTGCACAGTCTCGCGGGAGATCCCCGTCACACGTGCTATAAATAACTGAATAGTAGATATGAAATGAGTCATAAGTACAAGAACACACTATGTATTATGATTACTAAGCTGTATATTGTTTATTCAGTTTTGATTCGTTTTCCTAGAAAGGCAATCATATGCATTAAATCATTTCAATCTTTCAAAACAAATTGTCAACTATGGTAAAGAACCCCATTTGCGTATCATCAAAACGAGTCATCAGAGGGACTATACTACCTATTATTATAATTATGAGCACTTATATGTTTTTCTGTCACGATGGGGTAAATAAAAAAACAATAGTATGATTTCAATATTGCCCAAACGCTCCCATATTCCGAATACGATTAATCGTGTCAAATGTGTACCTCGAAAGCAATTTAATATTCAGGAATGACTATCTGCTTTTCTCTTTGCTGGAAAGACGAGTGAGTATATAAACGTTTTGAAGTCGTTGTTTCGGCATGAATATGCACAATTCGGCGTATTTTTAACAAGAAAGAGTTTGATGCCTATCTTATGATATTCAAAGTTCAAACTTTATTTCCACATGTCTCAAAAAGCAAATACATGTTACAAAATTACATTTGAACAGTGATTAAAAAAAGAATCTCAGACAGTAAACTATTTCAGCCAAAAATAGCAAAGGGACGTTGGAAATCGGATTTAAAAAATAGGGAAGGAATAACCAATTCTGAAGTCAGATTTTTTGAACTACCTTTGTGCTCGATACTTTTGAGTATCGCTTTGGACATCGCCATGTGCTTCTTGGAAGTTGACAACATTTCGGCTACGTCAGAATTATTGATGACCACGTGACGACCCGGTAGTACCGACACCTGCAGGGAAACAGACTTGAATGTGAATAAGATTTTTTTTTTCAATTTCAGTTTATTCAACACTTTCATAAAAACATAAAAACGAATACAAAACAGTGTAAAATATGCAGTGCCAGTAGACACTACACACTACATATTACATAATGATAAAAACATGAAATGAAACAATGGGTACAGAAATGACTGTATACAAAAGTGTTTGGAATCGACAGGAAGGCACATTAAAGGCCTATTATAAGTGATTCCGTTGAAACTCGGCTTCATAAAATACGATTAACCAGTTTATTATTTTAGTGACAAATTTGGAAAGTAAAGTACCCGCCCCCCCCAAAAAAAACGCCGACACTACACAAAGACACAGAGACAGACAGACACACACAGACACACACACACACACACACACACACACACACACACACACACACACACACACACACACACACACACACACACACACACACTCACACACACACACACACACACACACACACACACACACACACACACACACACACACACACACACACACACACACATACATGCAATGCCTATTAGCAATATCTACTGCACATATTTGGATATCAGATGCTGTTTTAAATTCTTCCTAAAGACATTTACAGAAGGACATGTTTTTATTTCCGGTGGTAAATTATTCCATATTTTGGGGCCCTGAAAGAATATTGATTTTTTTTTATTGATTTCTTCGAGAAAATCATGAAATTTGGTTTTTTTTTTCAAGTTTAGTACAAGTTTATTATTATGTAACCAATCTACTATCTTATCAAATTCAGAATTAAAAATTTCTTGAAGCACATTGATGTCTCTATGGGACATGAACACACTGGTGTCATCTGCAAACAGTACATGTACATGTACATTGTTATTTTTAAATCAAAAGGAATGAAATTCAGATATCTGTCTACATTCAGGGCATCTACAAAGAAAAGAGAAGGGAAACAGTAGTGAAAGGTTTGAGCAAATTTTCTTTTCAGTCAAAAGTTACGGATTACAAACTTTAATCAACCCTTGTTATGAGAACCCGTGTTGAAAATAGTATTACCGATTTTTTTTCAGTTATTAAAAAAAAACGATTTCATCTGCACTCAAAGAAAAAATGGTTCATGTCAATACCACTTTTGTCACAAAAGAAAAGCCATTTTAGGCACTAAGTGAGCTCCTTGTGAACCTACAAAATGTTCGTCAGCCCTGTTTTCGGATAAACTTGTGCTTCATGGGAACCTTTCCTACGTCAAACTAGTTCTGAGGAGCACCAAAATTTGTAATGGTATATCGTGCAAACCTTTTTCTTTTAGACTGTGGTTCGTTATTCAAGTATGTTGAGGTTTAAATGATCCGGCATGCTTGTCTGACAAAAGTAGGCCAACTGCCTAAGTCATATCTCAGAAAAAATGACACTGAATGAAAGTCTGTGAATGAAACCACGAGGGATTTCTCTTGCAATCATTATATACATTTCTAAGAATCCCCACGAATATAGTTTGATGACTCGACAGTTTAGCTAAATTTGCTCAAACTGTTCTTATTTCTTCCTTTCTTTAAGTGCAGACAGATTGTTCAATTTTACTTCCCATTCGAGACTGAATAATTTCCTTTGCCGTTGGATAAGCCATATGATATTTGTATTTTTTTGGGGGGTGTCTTTTTCTTGTGAGTATGTGAGGCGAGGTGATTTGGGCGAGTGGATGATTTGGTTGGGGGGTGTTAGTTGCATAATTTGTTTAAAAACACAATGAAAGGTCCATAGGCGTACGCAGGATTTTTCCAAGGGGGGTGTTTTTCCGGCGGCCAAATCCTAGGTTTCACATTTTTCCCGGTCACGCCAGCCGCCGAAAACTCGCGTTCAGCTAGCGGGGGAGGGGTAGTGACGAATTTTTTTTCTCCAATATCCAAGGGCCAAAATATTTTCCCGTCACGCCAACCTCCGAAAATTCGCTCAGGGGGGGGGGGGGGGGGGGGGGGGGATAGTGACAAAATTTTTTTTCTCAAATCCAGGTCCAAAATTTTTCCCGGTCACACAAACCTCCCAAAACTCGCTCAGCGGGGGGGGGTGGGGTGTTATGCAAATTATTTTTCCAAAATCTCTTAAAAAATCAATTATTTACACATTTTCGAACACCCCCCTTTTGACGAAAAAGGGGGGTGATATCGTGAAAAAAGGGGGTGATTACGGGTGAAAAGGGGTATTTGTGGGGTTTTAACACCACCCTTAGCCGAAAGGGGGGTGTTTGAACACCCCAAACACCCCCCTGCGTACGCGTATGGAAAGGTCTATGAAATGCTTTTGCTATAGGCTAATGATTTCTAAATTGGGTTTTCGAAAAGCACAAGAAGTTTTAAAAGACACGCGGTATTTCCAAACCAACGGTGAACCGTGCTGAAATCGACGTATAGGCTTTTTAAGAAGTCCTGTATACAAAGTCATTCTTCCCGATTTTTTTTTTTTAGACTTGGTTAAATTGCCTGAAGTATCGCCATGATAGCAGTACAGGTGAGAGACACAGTGGCAAAGGATACACAAAATGGGATTTATTGCCTAAAAATTGACGGGAAGGATTGTCACTCTACGTATAGCCAGAAAAGGAATATCATACCGACTGTACAGTTGTTGTTGTTGTTGTTGTTGTTGTTGTTGTTGTTGTTGTTGTTGTTGTTGTTGTTGTTGTTGTTGTTGTTGTTGTTGTTGTCGTCGTCGTCGTCGTCGTTGTCGTCGTCGGCTTCGTTGTCGTCGTTGTTATTGTCGTATAGTTGTTGTCGTTTTTTGGAGAAAATCCGTGATGTCATATTCATCAAGGGGAGGGGGGGTGATGGGTCTATTCATTCATCCCCCATGATGAATATGATTACATCACGGATTTTCGTCGGTGGTCGTCGTTGTCGTCGTCGTCATCATCGTCGTTATTCGTTGTCTTCGTCCTCATCATCGTTCTTACTTTTGCATGCGTATTCTTGCCTCTTTTTTCCGTTGACCGTTGTGCCAAAAAGTACTGTATATCTTTTAAATTCGAGAAGTGTACACCCGGAAAGTATTAAGGCAATTAATAACAACGCGTTACGAATACAAATGGTTATATTTTTTATCTTCCTATTTAAGGGGTGTGTAGGGTAAAATATGATACAATATGTTATACATACCTGATTAGCATCTCCACTCTCCAGAGTCCCCAGGCCTGACGAAATCACCGGAAGTACGTCATCAATAACCAGGATTAAAATGCACCACAGATACGCCGTTAACTTCCACGCACAGTTCTGGATCTCCATTTAAATTGGTTTTGACGAGCAGCACAAATCATAGAACTTCCGAAAGTTAATTCAAGTGAAATTAGACGCAATTAACATACCACTTTATCTCCTAAATGGTAGTCAAGAAAAAAAGTTGCATATTTCATTTTAAAAAGTGTTGAAAGAATTATACACAAGAGTCTGAAATATGGTCAACTCTTTACTCTCAGATGAACAGTCATCAAGGTATGATCCGATCAAAGCCGAAACAATCCGAGTAGGATTCCTGAATTGCGAGCAATATACTCCACCTTAAGCCCTTACTCTTCGACTGTAAGGTAAAGGAAGAATAGATGTGTGTATACAGCCTCCACAGTTACATTATCCTGCTCATAGTTGAACTGCAATGTCAGCGATTAAGCGGAGCATGGACCCAGTGTCCATGATCGGAATAACACTTTGAAATAATCACCAAAAAATCCCAGTATCCACCGTCGTCGAAACGCCAATGACTGAGTTTAAATTATCAAAACTTTTTGATCGCCCCCAACACAATCAATCCTTGGCAAATTAATGCGGATAATTTTCTGGAGGAAAATCAGAGTCCACTAGATGCCCACAGATGCAATTGGGCAGATGTTGTAGCTGCTGTATCAACGATGATGCGCTGAAGTAAAAAAAAAAACACAAATGACTGAGATCTCCGTCGAGAAATGTGGTCGCTCTTTTTGACTGTGTTTCGGGCCAGGGTTTTTGTTTGATTTACTTGCCATTTTTTGTTCATTGACCTGACCTTTTTTCCCCAACACGAGTCAGTTCCTTGTCTAAATTCTCACGAAGGCAAAGTTGTCACGCAATATAACATCGATGAATAACATCACGTGGTTTAAATTAGTCGACAACACGACCAGGGAGATAGCCTTTTGACCAGGCCCTCTCGCTGTTATGGGCGATTGAAACGACCCAGCCGAACGCTTCGCTCGCCCGTAATACGGCGAGAGGGCCTTGTCAAAAGGCTACCAGGGAGGGGACTTACAAGGCACCACGGAAGTAACACCCGCGCTGTTTGTCAGAAATATAATTCGAATGTCACTGAAGCATGGAAGAAAATTTCTGACAAAATGTGTCAGATTTTAGTTCCTCCGTCTTTTGTTTCTTCTCTAAAATCATCATTATAATTATTGTTACCATGATCATCATTGTTATTTTTATTCTATAGTAGTAGTAGGAGCAGTTTTAGCATTATTGGTTTATATCCCCAGATTGGTTTATACACGACGCCCAGATTGGTTTATACATGAGGTTGAATCTTTACTCTACTCTTTTATATGGAAAAACAAACCTGATAAGGTTAATCGCAAGACGATTATTGGTGATTACAGAAAAGGAGGTTTACGAATGTTTCATGTACCATCTATGATCACAGGTTTAAAAATGGTTAAACTCGAAAAATAAAGGTAACTGGAAGTGTTTCTTTAAACTAAATATGCATCTTCTTATTGGAGATTTATTTTGGTTATGTAACTTGAGTAATGAAGATAAAATACAGCAAATCAAAAATATATTTATAAGAGAAATACTTGAGTCTTGGAGTATGTTATCTTTTTCCCAGAATCCATCCGAGTGCTACATTCATAATCAAATTATTTGGAATAATTCATGTATCAGAATACGTCGAAAAGTGGTCTTTAAGATGGACTGGATAAATAATGGTGTTACCAGGATCCATCATTTGTTAAATGATAACGGAAACCTTTTACCTCACGCTGAATTTTTGAATAAATATCAGATCCAATGTAACTTTTTAGATTTTTATTCTGTTATATATGCAATTCTTTTTCAATGGAAACACATTATTAAAGGTCCTCGACTGAAAGATGTGAACTATCAAGAAGAGCTTATATTCAATTTGAAAAAGGTCACTAAAGTATGTAAATTTATTCATAACATTTGTGTTGATAAATTCTTTCAAGTTCCAATCTCACAGAGAAAATGGACTTCGGTTCTTCAAGAGCCACCTGTCGACTGGGAGAAAATTTAATTCCTTCTAAATGTTCATTATCTACAAAGCTGCGTTACTTTCAGTTTAAGATATTGCATAATATTCTTGGTGTCAACAAGTATTTGAAAACAGTTGGTATTTCACATTCTGATTCATGTACCTTTTATGAAGCTGACACTGAATCAATTTCTCATTTATTCTGGGGGTGCCCTTTAATCCAACGCTTTTTGGTTGATTTTCAAAGACATACTCTTAACAATTAGTTTCAACTGACACATAATAATTTCATTTTTGGTATTCCTTCAGGTATTCATTCTGCTTTTAATTTTGTCATCCTGTATGCCAAATACTATATATTTAGTACCAGATGCAAAAAGGGTACATTATCATTAGCATCATTTGAAAAAAAAAAATTGAAATATTATTATGAAATTGAACGCACTATTTACTCTAAGCACGATAAGTTTGTCTTATTTCTAGACAAATCACTAAATGCAGGTACGTTCAAATAATTTGAAATGTATTGTCATACATGTTTATACTAGATATGTAGATATGTTTGTTTTGGCACCCTTGGTGTCGCCCTGCATGGGCTCCGGGTGTGGTGTTGGGTTTGGCACTTTCGATGTCAAAGGTAATACTGTTGTTTCAAGGAATTGTTTGTGTTTAATGATATTCGGAGGTTTCGGGCTCGGCACCACATTTGGTATCTATGTTGGGCGGCTCCGCGGATGCCAGATTTCGCACCCCAGTTTCTTTGCAGTATGTAATGCAGTACGTATTTGATTTTCTTGCTTTGAGAGCTTTTGATAAAACTTGCTTATTTAAAAAAAAAGTTTTAAGGTTATCATTATTATTTTTATTATTCTCCTCATCTCTTCTTCTCTCTTCTTCTTCTTTTCTCTTCTTTCTTCTTCTTCTTCTTCTTCTTCTTCTTCTTTGTCTCTTCTTCCTTCTTCTTTCTTCTTCTTCTTCTTCTTCTTCTTTTTCTTCCTTCTTCTTCTTCTTTCTTTTCTTCTTCTTTTCCTCCAAACAGGTTTGCTAGTGTGGGTCCCAGATATGGGAAATGACGGGTTACGGGTACGGGATACGGTACGAAGCCACGGGGTACGGGATACGGGTACGCGGTCGAGAGCCACGGATACGGGTACGGTGTACGGGTTCAGCACTGTAACAAGTTCACGGGCTACGGGTACGGGTACGGTCGACGAGCACGGCGTACGGGTACGGGTACGGGTTACAGCATGTAACAAAGTTACGGTACGGGTACAGGTACGGTCCGAGCAGTCACGGGTACACGGTTACGGGACGGTACGGGCTACAGATGTAACAGAAGTTACGGGTTACGGGTAGGGTACTGGTCGAGAGCCAACGGTACGGGTAACGGTACGGGTTCTACAAGTCTGTCTCCAACACGATCGTCATTCGAGTGATTCATCATTATCGAGTATCATCATTCAAAGAGAAATTGCTGCTGACACCCCTCCCTGTCTATGTTACAAATTTGGTGAGCAAAAATTTTGCAGGCGCACAAACTTGGGCATGATAAGCCCTGGGACACTCCACACGCAGTGTGAAAGTTTCCCATATTGTACACGCATTTTCTGTTTTCTGTTTTTTTTAGCTGATAGCCGCTTAGTAGTTAATTGGAACATACGGATATGTGTTAATTTCATCAACTTCGATCCACATGTGACATTACCCAAAACCTTGTTTTCTTAATGCACCAATACAAATCATTTTCATCTTTTCAATTTACACCCTGTTAAATCAAAATAAAAATAAACCCTCCTTTGAAGTAGAACAGTCCTTAAAACATTTGTCACAAAATCACAAAATCACAAAATCACCAAACTCAGGAAAAAGGGGTAGGCCTATACGTGTAACAGAAGATTTACTTTAAATGGGTATCTTTTCAGACTTAAATACTTGTTAAGGGTATTTAACAGAAGGTTAAGTTTAAAGGGGTACCTTCTCAGACTTGTATACTTGTTTAGGGTATTCCGAGATCGACAGATAATTACTTGTTTCGGGTCCATTTTGAAAGTCCATACACGCGCATGGTGTACACCGTTAAATGACAGTGCTCCCCCCACCCCACCCCCCCCCCGTCACAACCAAAGCACATAATCAAGGAAGCCCGTACTGCAAGCAATTCATCAAAATGCATCCCCCAAACCGCCCAAAAGGCCCAAATCTCACCCACTGAATCTGCAGACATTGCATGTATCTAAACTGAAACCAAGGAAGTAAAACATGACCAATAAATGGCATAATCTTGCATCAAAACGTTGTTTTAGTGGGACTCTGGCTATAGGGACCGCTGGTCCGGGTATGAAAAACTTTATGCATTATTTCGGAGACCGCTACCAGCTCAGGCAGGTATGTTAGGCATTTTGTCAGCATAAATCGAAGCAGTGCAAGTGAGATCAATATGAAATGTACTGCTATTTTGTTCTATATATGGGGCTACCACCCCTCCATTCCCTTGGTTACGCGCCTACGTACTACAAAATTATCAGTATAAGCATGAAAAACACTCAAAATATACAACAGGATGAGGCGACTGAATCATTCGTCTAGTTGAGTTCCCTATTAATTTCACGATATTTTAGCTTACGGCAATGTTTCCTTGGGTCTTTCCGTCCATGGAGTCCCAGTAGACCTAGCCTAACTTTGACTGAGTCAACTTTGTTCTTGGGCAGAAGGTGAAGGGCAAGTAACATCTCACGAATTGCAGAAAACAAAACGTCTCTCGTTTGCCAACCCCTGACAACATTAATTATGAATTCGGCCAGACGATTTGAATTCACATTGGAGGTTAGAACCCCGTTTCTTCTAATGTCGTTTGGTTTAGTATATTGGGTAAGAGGGCTGTCACTCAAAATTTCAATTTTCCCCTACGCCGCATGCGTATTTTCGGCTACGGACACTACTTTTCCCCTACGCCCCGATAGGCCAATTTTTCCCTACGGAGCTATGTTTTCCCCTACAAAAATCCACTTTTCCCCTACGAAGGTACGTTTTCCCCTACAAAATAACCGTAGTAAATGCAAGAATTTAATTTTAATTGAGAAAGTTAACATTGTGATCACCTCGATACTGCAGCATGCGTGGGTTACGGTTTTTGTAATTATACGATATAGTGACCAACTTGAACAATGGATTTACCCAAATAATGTCTACAGACGAATATATACGGGAGTTCTTAGAAAATCTTTGAGGATTTACGAATATTTTTTGAAAATTGTCTAACCCCCCTACAAATCATCAAAAATCATTACTTTACCCTACGGAAGGTCATTTTCCCCGTTGGGATTCTCTGCTCCCTACGATTGGTTAAAATTCCCTACGGTAGGGATTTTCCCCTACGAGTGGCAGCCTTGGTAAGAAATGCTCAACTTTGTCTGGATTTCTGACCAGACGGAGCAAGAATAGCTCGCCAGGATGCTTACCTTGCATGTGCATAGCCTTGGTCTGACCTGCTATTAGTGTTTGTCTAAATGGCTATGTGCCAATACACGAACTGTCAAAGAATATGAATTTTGCTCCAGGCATTGTATAACAATGTTTCCAGTTTAAAAAATCTGAGCTACATGATTCCCCATGCTACCAGTGTCTCTGATACGGTCTAAAAATGAAGCCCTGAAAAATTGCAGTTTAAAACGATCATTAAGTGCTTTCAAAAAAGTGAAAATCATTGAGAGACCATTCCAGCTTTCCCCCATAGACTGCTGTGTTGCAGAATTTCCTATCGGCTGAGAATAAATAATGTGCCAATTTTTATCTGCACATATTGTACTAGTGACAACATAACTGTCCAAACTTTTGTGTTCTAGGGTGTTTATTTGTCCATTCAAACACTGTCAGATATGTCAGATAGCAAAGTACGACAATCTTTTAAACGGGTCTTCCACAATGTTATATAGCGTCTTTAAAGGTCCCCTGCAATCCAAATGGATATTACTTTCTGTTGATGCCTATTGATGTGTACACCACCAAATCACCAAATATTTCGTGAAAATAAGCATCATATATTTTCAATTTTTCTAAGCATTTTCCGCCAAGCTCCACCCCTACAAATTTCCTCCAGATCATCTTTACTCATATTCTTCATGTGACGTCATCATCCTGTAACCATTGAACTAAACATTAGACAAAGCTATGTGCCATCACATATTTTGCTATTACTACGTACACCTTCCTACAACAGCGCCACATATGTTTTCATGCAAATGTTTCTTTCTGACATAGCAATGACTTTAGGTTGAGTCTATATTGGCGTAGATTCAGCAGGCTCACTAATATTCATGAGCTTGGAAATCTCGCTAGCTGACTTCATTTTCTAAGTTTCGTTTGACGAAATAAACCTCATCTCCGATCTAATTTCAAAAATGATGATAAAAATAGCTTTGAAAATATTGCCTCCAACAAGATTCGAACTGAGGATCTTCAGATATGAAGACTGCCTCTCTAACCACAGAGCTAGCTGCGATTCGGTGACGAGCATTGGTAATTTTGTGATCTTATTGTATGTAACCAAGTTGTTCCAAGGTGTTAATATTAATGAGCCATACGTCATCGGCCGAACGAGATTTAATATTCATGAGCCTGCCGAATCTACGCCAATATAGTTTCAACCATGACTTTAAGGCTGTCAGTGGGGGTATTGTGTGAAAATGTGATGCTATTGTAATCAGGTATAGTGTGAAGGCACATATGGTTTACAGAATGATGATATCACATGAAGAATATGAATAAAGATGATCAAGAGATTTCTTAGGGGTGGGGCTTAGCAGGGTGAAGAAATTTTTAGACAATTGTTAAAAAATATATGATGCATATTTTCATGAAATCTAATTATTTGGTGATGTACATACCAATAGGCATCAGTAGAAGTCAAGATATATTTGGATTGCAGGGAACTTGTTAAGGAGAAGTTTCCGCAACATATATGAATCTTCGATGAATCCGAGGATTATTTTCTAATCCCAACATTAAAAAGTTTGAGGGCAAATTTTGTTCAAGGCGCAATTCACGATATATGATTTTTCAAAATTTTTGAAGAAAAATCTGTCTGTGCGCCTTCTGTAGATTGGGAAGATTTGTTGATGTCCAGTATACCAGGAAAAGTCCTCATTTAAGGGCGAACTTTCACAAAAGCTTTATTTTGCGTGCGGGCTAAGCAACCAAAACAATTCACCGGGCACCGGCGATGCAACATCCATTTTAGCAGCTTCAGCGTGCATGTGAATACAATGAGTGAATTTTCGTTTGTTTGCGATTCTGAATATTTTAACCATGTGAATTTTCATCGTGGCAATTTCAATGGAGAGTTGTTTTTGATTATTAAAGAGTTGTTACTGTGGAAGTAACGGTTAATTAACCGCAGCAGATGTGCGCAGAACTGAAAAAAAGATAGGTGTGCAGGAATTAGAGTCTGACATCAGATTCTGTTGGCAAACAATAACAAGTTCATGACCGGTTTAGCAACAAATGTTTTCCTAAAATCCCGGGGGGGGGGGGCACTGTCATTACATTGTTAGAGGAGAAGTTTCCCCAAACATACATATGAATTCGATGAATCCAGATTATATTTCTAATCCAACATTAAAAGTTTGAGCAAATTTGTTCAAGCCATTCCAATATATATGATTTTTCAAAATTTTGAAGAAAAAATCTGCCTGTCACCTTCTGTAGATTGCAATTCTGTGATGTCATATACCAGGGAAAGTCTCCATTTAAGTGCGAACTTTCACAAAACTTTAATTTTCTGCGCTAGCAACAAAACAATTCACCGGGCACCGGCATGCAAATCCATTTTAGCACTTCACGTGCATGTGAAACAATGAGTGAATTTTGTTTTTCATTTGAAAATATTTTAACATGTGAATTTCATGTGCAATTTCAATGGAGAGTTGTTTTGATATTAAAGAGTGTTTACTGTGATAACGGTTAATTAACCGCAGCAATTCCCAGACTGGAAAAAAAGATAGTGTCAGAATTAGAGTTCTGACATCAGATTCTGTTGGCAACAATAACAAGTTCATGACCGTTAGCCAAACAAATGTTTTCCTAAAATCCCGGGGGGGGGGCACTGTCATTACAA
>JZLH01S0092944.1:0-13415 GCA_001188425.1 Eucidaris tribuloides | reverse complement strand
CAGCTCTACCAAGTGATTTACAAATAAATTGGGGGGGGGGTGTGGTGTTACTTAATCTATTCTTCAGATGTACATTTACACTGTATTTGTCTTGTAAAGTACACAGTCAAGCACAATTTCTTCTCCAATAACACAGATGTATGCTACGGTATTTAATCTCGGACCGTGAGCCATGTTCACTAATGTATGTAAATTGTAAAAAAAAATAATAAATAAATAAGAAAATAGAGCTATCTTGGGGGAGGGGATCAGGGGCTTGCCACATAATCTACACAATTAATATCCAGTACTGCAAACTGCAGAACATACAAGGATCGAGCCAAAGAAAACACAGTTCCTACCCACGTACTATGCAACACTCAGCTCATAAATCACATCTCTTCTCTACGAAAAGAATTTTAACGAACATATAAATTTGCAGACGACAGTGGAACATATGGAAAGTTATAACATCATTTTCACATACAGATGTACGGGTAGCAATGTTTTCCACCTATACGCTTGACGTGAAATCCCCCTTTTATAGCTGCGGGGTATTGATGTCATGTATTTCAATTAGCGCATTATGCTGTCTGGCCTTTCAACAATAAGCATGAATTAACACTGCGTTTTACGACACACAAGACAGACAGTATCTAGTCGTGATCTGTGATGCTTGTGTTGAAAGCATTGACTGTGTAAATGTACCAGTTATAGTATGTTTTCATTTTCTAACTAAACCGTATTTTCACCAAGACCAATAAATAAAGCATTATTACTCTCACAATATAATAGCAAGGCCTTATTCAAATATCTTGTGTACTGTATGACTGGAAAGGGAAATTTATTTATTTGTTTATGTTTATTCATATATCTACATTTACGAACAGTACCGGTAATTGTATTTAATTGAATTGTATTGTGCAGTATAACCTATATATATGTAAATATATTTTGTAATGCCGACAAAATGAATTTCCATGAGAACAATAAAATAAAGGAATCTGATCTGTGAATCTGATGTACAGTACAGCTACATATTTACTTACAGAGATTGAGACTTGACAATCTGTGCAAATGAATACAATTTCCCTTTTTTCCCCTGAAAAGTATCAATAGATAATAATAATAGTAATGACAATTTATTTACCCAGGGTAGCCACTTCAGTCAAAGAGACTGATCTACCAGCAGCTAGGCCCTGCATAACATGCATGTCACTGTTACCCTTCTCATTTCTATAATGCCGAGCGCCTGGCTAGAAAGCAGAAGGTACCATTTAAAAAAAAAGTCTTTGGTGTGACCCAACCGGGGCTCGAACCCGTGACCTTCAGGACATGAGGCGGACCCTCTAACCACTAGACCATCACGCCAGTAATAATAGATCAATTTTACAAAAAAAATTCCCTTTCATTATCATGATCTCTGTTCATTTAAAAAAAAATAACCTCATAAACTTGCATTTTTTTATCACTAGCGTACAACAAATAGGAATTATGTGACAATAGAATTTTTACAGCAGGAACTAAACAGTATAGGCCTACATACTTGATTTTGGGAGCATTGTGTAATAAATTTCTAATATTCCAATTTCCCTTTTATTACCCAAAAATTAAACAAAAATAAAACAACCTGTACCTTCAGGGTTGTTGCCAGACTTTTCTGAGTGGTGGAAATTTTGCTGCTGCCCAGATCATGGGAGCGGAGTGCGGCGACGTCATGGCACGGTAGAAAACAGCTAATTATTATAATAAGAAGTCATAAGGTGGTATTCAAT
This sequence comes from Eucidaris tribuloides, assembly GCA_001188425.1. NCBI lineage: Eukaryota > Metazoa > Echinodermata > Echinoidea > Cidaroida > Cidaridae > Eucidaris > Eucidaris tribuloides. Next base: position 11,661 of record JZLH01S0092944.1, on the reverse strand, counting down.
ACCATTATCTGAGCCTGATGATGTTAGTTTACTTGAAAATATTCTAATTTTTTAAGCAAAAAATCATTGGTAATGAAAAATAGTGCTAGGCAGAAAATTTGGGTAGTGGGCGGCCCCGCCCGGGGTAGCGACAACCCTGTGTACCTTACATGTATATTATGGGTCTAATGGCACTAATGGGTCATCGGGGGGGGGTGTGATTTACTGGTCTTGTTTTTCATGTCTAGGCTTAATCTCTTACTTATACGAAGATTAATGGAATGCTGCTGCTATAGTACACGTAGTAAACTATTTGTGAGTATGATTCTTCACTAAATGTGTCAATATACAGTGTGTCTCAAAAATAATTGTGCAAGTCAAAAGCGCCCTCTTAGGTAATAAGAAAAACATTTTTGTGACGTCATGCTTACCTCACCAGTCAAGGGCTAGTCTTAGCTTTTAAATGCCCGTTTTTTTCTGTCAGTTTGCTTGTTTAATCCTGAGATATGTTCAGTTAACAGGACGAAAAGGTCAAATCACAAATGTGCCACTTTAACTACAGTCATATAGCATCAGCTTAGTGTGCACGACTCAAGTCGCGAGAATCGAGTCCAGACTATGTTCAGAATAGCGCGACTCAACGACATAACGAACGCAATAGTCGACTTTGTATGACATTGCAATTGTCATCAAAACATGATCAAAAGACGTCAAAATTGAACAGAGTAACCAACTTCATTTATCTACGCATTTTGTGGCAGATTAATGAACTCCTATCTCTCTTATCGTCAAATAACAGAATGAAATGAATGTATTGTATCAGCCTATAACGTCAATACTATCATGCATATTTGCCGTATACTGCACCACTGCGACTCCGACTGCACACCATGCACACCCACAACCGACCAATCATGAACACACTAAGACGTTGAACACCGATAGTCGACTAATAGTCGTAGTCGCGACTATTGTTGGGCGACTAGTCGACTCTCTAAAATGCTGAAGTCGTGCAACACTACATCAGGCCCTCTTCCCGTATAAGAGTAACACAGTTGTGATTCCACAGTTTGGTTGTTTACAAGATATCTCGAGAACAAAACAAGCAAAATGAACAGAACAAACAGCATTTAAAAGCTAAGGCTTTGCCCTTGATGTTGACGTAAATATGCGTCACAGTAGTATTTGCTAACTGTCAAGGAGGGCGCTTTTCACTTGAACAATTTTATTGAGACGTGCTGCAGCATGTCTCAAAAAATTCTGCAAATAAAAAGCGCCCTCTTCGGCAATTAGAAAATACTGTGGTGACATTATGCTAACATCACCGTCAAGGGCAAAGTCTTAGCTTTAAAATGCCATTTGTTCTGTTCAATTTGCTTGTTTTAATCTCGAGATATGTTGTCAACAACAAAAGGGTGGAATCACAATTGTGTCACTTTTACTCTGGACTGTAGTAAAAGTGGCACAATTGCGATTTTACCCTTTCTTATTTAAATTAACATAACTCAAGATTAAGACAAGCAACTTACACAAAACTAACGGTATTTGAAAGCTAAGACTATGTTCTTTACGTTGACGTAAGCATCATGTCACAGGAGTATTTTCTAATTGCCAAAGAGGGCAGTTTTCACTTGCACAATTTTTTTTTGAGACACACTGTACATGTCAACAGCATAAAACAAATTTCTGCATGTAACTACTTTGTGGACAAACAAATTCAAATTTTACTGGTCTTGTTTTTCATGTCTAGGCTTAATCTCTTACTTATACGAAGATTAATGGAATGCTGCTGCTACAGTACATGTAGTAAACTATTTGTGAGTATGATTCTTCACTAAATGTGTCGATATACATGTCAACAGCATAAAACAAATTTCTGCATGTAACTGCTTTGTGGACAAACAAAAGGTGCGTCTACACCTACCGAAATTTCGCGAAGTTTAACTTCCCGATAATTAACTTCCCGATATTTTGCAGTGTAGATGCAAACTTCGCGAAATTATACCCGCGAAAAATCCTGCTCATGGGGTAGGATTTTTCTCGGACACCGCGAAATGTAGGAAAATGCAGGAAAACGTTTCCCAATGATTAACAAATATAGACTAAGCTCCGTGCACGTGAGGCTAAGTGCAGCGATTTCCCTTTGTCGACTGCGAATCATAAAATAAGAAAAAGCCTTGTCTTCAAAGTTAAGATATTCTTAGTCAAAGTCTGAGGTGAATAGCATTTTCTGACAATTCAAGCGTCATGTCCAACCATTACAATATATAATTGTTGGTCAATAACAATGCCATCCATCATGTCTTTGCGAAGTTGGAAGTTCATGCATGCAGCTAGCTGGTTGCATAATCTTGTTTTCGCGCGTTCTATACATCAAGACCGCATTGTTTACCTTCTACCACACATGCGCATTAACGACTTAAATTTCGGGAAGATAGTCCTCCCGGAAAAGATCGGGAAGTTTGGGGCTAGTGTGGATGCACGAATGAATTTTCGCGAAGTTTCATAAAACTTCGCGAAATTTAACTTCGCGAAGTTTTGTAATGTAGACGCACCTAAATTCAAATTTTACCGGTCTTGTTTTTCATGTCTAGGCTTAATCTCTTACTTATACAAAGATTAATGGAATGCTGCTGCTACAGTATATGTAGTAAACTATTTGTGAGTATGATTCTTCACTAAATGTGTCAATATGGTGTGTCCCAGAAAAATTGGTCCAATCGGGAGAAAATTATTTAAGGTGTGTAATTTTCTCAAAAGGTGTGTGTATTTGGTATTATATTAAAGCAGAATAAATTTCCATTCTGTTAAAGTTAATCCCATTTAATTTACATTTATAAATCAAAAGTTATGATTACTTTTGTGCAGTCAGGCAAAATCACGTTTGTCCCGCTTTTGTGTATTGGTCATAATACAACTGAATTGGTGGTATTGATACTTACAAAAAAAAAAGAATTACAAAAATCAATAAAAAAACAAATGACAAATGTATTTTGTCTTTCAGTATGTTTTTAAAATGATTATTAAGTAAATAAAAAATCAAATATAATTAACCCTTACTCGGCATTGAAAGGATTATTGTACACGTTCATGTCTGCTGTTTACCGGACTGCATTCAGTTCATCACACGCCATCATGAGATCTGACATTCATATTTAGCCTTTTATAAAGCTAGTCCCATGTAAGGAAAAAAACAAAGGAATAGAAATGACAACCTGAAAAGTTTCGTCAGCTAAAATTGAACGATGCACAATTACTTACACACTCAATCGGGTTCATTGCTGAAAACAATTACAAAACCTGTATGGACAAACGCGATTTGCTCATGCAGAAAAATCAAGTATATCTCAGAGATCAACAATCAAACTAAATGACAAGAAATAAATGCACTGAAAATATGGCGTTTAGCTTTAGGCAAATCAATACAAAGTTGTATAAGATATCAACATGAAAAAAAATAATTTTCGATTCAACCATTTTTTTCGGACACACTTAACATGAAAGCAATAAAACAAATCTGCATGTAACTGCTTGCAGACAAACAAATCAAATCAACATAACGGCAATTTTTAACTCTCTGCAAGAGGGACTATGGCTAACAGCATACTATAGTATTAACACTCAAAATTGAAAACCTATTCCTGAAGGTCTCAATTGTACTGCGGTTATGAGTATAGGCAATATTTCCTAACCCTCATTCAACAAATAAACAAGTAATATGTCATCTGGACTGCTCAGGGAGAGAGGCCAAGCAAAACACAGATGCGCAAATCAAACATCGCTGGCTTCCAGCCATCAGAGTGATGTACTACTGGTCGCACAAGTTCGAACCGAGGCCCCAAAGACAAACCTTCCATAAGAGTTGTACATGGAATGGCTCTGAGACGAGACGCGAGCCAACTAAAATGGCCGAGGCCAGCTTGGATACAGATACGTCTGAAAAGCTTGCAAAACCCCAAAAGGAACTCCTCAAACTAACTGAAAGGTCTAGAAATATATGAATCATACACAGAGAAACAAAAGGCATAACCTACACCCCACTAACCACACCCACTAACCCACACCCCCTCACTAACCCTACACCACCGCTCGGATCCCACTAACATTATGTACAAGTCTCTTTATTAGTCCATCAATTCTCATGATTTCACTGCCTATACGAATTATTATAAACGATATTAATTGACAATTTTATTGATACTCAATATTCGTCTAGTTTTTATATCATTGTATCCGTGTTATATTGTAGCAAAGCATTCTTTGAGAATAGAAAAATAATGAAATTGAAATTCATATGCACCATCACACACACACACACACACACACATACCATACATGACATACAGACAGACACACACAAAGCAAACACACAACATACATACAGCTAAGACCGACAACACACAAAACACTCACACACATAACACCACACACACACACAGACACACACACCAAAATATGCTTCACACATACATCAGGAAATCTGTAAACACGTGCTGCCAAATACCTTTATTCTTGTAGGCAAAAGAGATATTGAGAATTATACATCTCTATGAAATATTATGATCATTTTTAATCGCGAATTGGTTGATGGATGCTAAAAAACGATTAAACATAATTCACTAGAATAAAAATCCTCGCAAAGGCTCCGTATATCTTCAATATTTTTGTCTCGGTAGCACTGCGCATACGCGCATCGCTCAACAACCGAAATCAAAATTGCGCCTCATCGCGGGACAACCAAAAATGACAATTTTAGTATACTAATACCAATTTATTTTATTTAAATTAACTTTTTTACAACTTCATGGTACAATGAAGATTTTACTGACCCTTGATTATTAGCGCCGATTTATGAACATAAACATTGAAATCGAAAATTACAAAAAATAAACTCGCATCGATACGCTGCGCTTACGCGCCAGCGCCCGACCTGGAAACGTTGGTGGTATCTGTTAGTATGCATACTATGACGCACAGCAAATTGGTCAGTTCGTAGAAACTTCCGTTTCGGAAGCAGACGGTATTGTCATAGGCGTCATCACTTGCCTTAGTGTCACGAAGCCAAGATTCGGCAAATGCGACGACCACTTAGACTAATTAGATCCTACGTTACACTGTGGTTAGCGTAGCCACGTTACGGCGCGGCGTTGAGGTCTAACGTAAATCAACACAAAGCAAACAAGAGAACTTCAAATTAAGTACTGGCGTCAAGAAAGTCGAACTCGGAGGGTTCGCCTTATTGCTCTCAGAAAAATATAATTAAACAAACTAAAAATGGCAAACAAAATCAAGCTCGAAGTCAGAAAGCGGACTCTCGCAAGCGACTAGCAACAGCTAAATTTAGCATCAAATCGGCGCTCGCGCAATTACGTGTCCGCCTCGCAAAATCGGGCCGCAATCAACATGACTGCCGTGAAAAATATTTTATTTATTAAGTGAGGATATAAAACAAATATACCAACATAAGTTCGAAAGTATACGGAAATTATCTATCTAGGCAGGACTGGCAATAATATATTTACTCGGGCTTCGCATCGAAAAATATTACATCCAGTCCTCTCCTCAAAAGATAATTCACTATAACTTCTCACAGCTGGTATACTTGTATAATACTGCTGAAAAGGCCCTAAGACAAAATGATGCACACTAAAACAGAAAAGAGGGATGAACAACTAATCTAGAACGACTACAGTACAATATAAATCGACACAAAGGAATAGATTCTCTCCATAATGACCACTAAGATAAAATCTTCACATAGTTACAAAATCCATTAGCACTACAGATCATGGTACAGGCTACAATGTAGACATACAAGTCCTTATAATTCAAATGCAGATCTACATATTGCATACATCGATAGTCGGCTTCCAACGTTATAATCACCTATATATAAGAACTGTACTCAGCAACTGCTTTGACTCAGACATCCTAGATGGGTCGGTTCCGGAGGAGAAAAAGTCGCAGGTCTGACGAGACATGCTTCGATATACATGATCCATTAAACAGCATGGTTTTCATTCCTTTCTTATTAGTTACATTTTATCTAACATGTCAAGTAATTCTATTTCAGAGATATTAATCTTCAAGCACAACTTAATTTTTAAAGGCAGGTCTTAGTAAGCCTGTTATGAATGCCCATCGATAGTACTATCGAAACCGACTGATTTTCCTAACAATGTTCCCTAACTCACACGTCCCCAGTACAAGACGATGAACTGGTTCAGCCAAAATATCAAAAGCAGATTTTAAAAATAAATTATAGTCGTCGAATCAGCAAGAACAATACACGACGTTCATTCGCTGTCCCACCGCACCGTAGCCACCATTGCATGAATCCACGTAAGCTGCATACACAGTGACATGGCGGCAAAATACACATGAAATCGTCTAGCGCAACGCTGGCAAAATGGCATTGTGATCGTTGTTTTGGGTCATTTACGGCCGCTAATGGGCACGTAAGAAGACTTAAGTTAAAAATCTCAACAGTATACAACAACAACAACAACAACAGAAACAGTCCTTAGATGATAATTGATTTGGGATTTTGCATGCAATGACATACAAGTGACAAATCGATAACAAAAACTATGGCCTAGTTAGTAGATGAGTTCGGATATTCAAAGCCATCAGCTTACAACTTCGTTATAACACCAAAACGGTATTTTTAGTACAAATCATCATGCGGCTCGTAAAGTCGTTAGCAATGCTCTTAGCAGAAGAAGTAACAGTCCGGCTGAAAACTCGTTAGCAAATGCTCTAAGCAAGAGGGCTTTAAAGTAATTGCTGTAACGACAACATTGGCTTAAATCACATGAAATAAAGTATTGTATAATCTTAAGATCCTCATCACACTAAAGCAAAATAGGAATAACCTATGGTTCAAACTAAGCAATAGTCAAAAGCCCTCTGCTAGAGCATTTGCTAAACGACTTCTGCACGCACGACAAAAGCGTGGTAGAAAGTTGAGATCCAATGTCCACACAAACTTGTTGTTTTTATGAGAAACAACAATAACGAATCACCAGAATATTGCTTCTTTCCGTGAGATTAGATTTGCTCCAAATTGAGATTACGTCACAGTAGTTCGCAACGACACGAAGCACACTGTTGCCAAATGGCTAAACTGCGGACTTGGCTAACGCGTCTGATCGAACATTTTAGAACTAATGAACGGCACGTCACGTCACTGTGCAAAATTTGAGGTTAAATGTCCAAATTTACACAAAACAGTATTTTACCCAAAGTCTATGACAGTATTATATATCCTAATCTCAACAATTGTGAAGTGATTGAGCTGATTCATTCATTTGGAACGTCTTCTGCTGCAAACGTACTCATCTTAAAAATAACCGTGCATGGCAACACATGACAAAGTAAACTTCATGATTCATTCCAATCAAATGTACAACCATCCCATTTCAATTTCCTCAATAAATATCAACAGCTTAGCATGCACATATGCAGCCTGCACCATTTATGCCACTACTGCCTACTGCACAGGAAATACCATGTAAAACAGGCTCCCAATACAATTGTGTGTTTCCAACTTACCAGATTATCGCCCCTCATAATAAAGCAATACACTCTAAATTGGAAAGTAATATTAAAGAAATCAGACGCCAAACGGGTGCTACCTGCATTATGAATTGTTTTTTTACCACTCAATCAGCATAATAATAGCATGCATTATTAAAAGCTGGCGTATATAACACAACCACAGTGGCACTTCCTATAAACTGTACAAGTCAATCATCAATCAAGCAATTCCTTGCCATTCTTGGACCACATTTACATTCGCAGAGAGGTGCTCCCGACTGGTCGGAGGAACAATCTGAGCAAAAGGTTTTGTAGCATTTCTTAGAGCCAACTGTTAACATTGACACACAGCTAAAAAAAAATCGAGCTACATATTCCACATGATACATGTCTTTGATAAGGAAAAAATGAAGCCTTAAAAAATGTATTGTCAACAATGATTATTAGTGAAAAAAAGTGAAATTAAAAGTTGACTGGATTCAACCTGCCTCATTCTTCCCCTGTGTGTAGATCTAGGCTATCTCTATCAACCCAGAGTATGAATTGTTTATTCATTCATATTGCTAGTGGCAGCATAAACTCAAACGCTTTGTAATTCTAGGTGGATTTGTCATCCAAACCGACTAACCAGACAGCAAAAGTCCACAATGTTAGCCTACACTTGAAGACAAGCATTGTGGAGCTCAAATTAAAAAAAAAAAATAAACGTGCTACTGAGCACATAGAGTGTTTGAAATGGAAAAAACGCCTATAATACAAAGTTTGGAAATTTACGCTGCACGCAAGAATGAATGAATAAACAATTAGACTCGGTGAGTAACAAATATCCTAGATCATGTAAGTCTATGGAGGAAAAATCGTTCAACATTATGTATTTTCCACATTTTGAAATACAATTTTTTTCAGCGCTCATTTTTAAACCTGACAAACACACTGAGGCATGCGGATATCTAGCTCACATTTTTTTTTTACACTGTACAGTATTATCGTGGCTTAAAGAAAATGAAAAGACCAGAACAATCTGATCCAACATCATGAGAGAGAAGTTTGAGAAATATCAGGTTAAGATTCACAAAGTTAAAGTTAAAAGAGTAGAAAGTTATTTCAGAACAAGGTTCCATATCATACTACCTTAACCTTGACCTTAACCACCGTAGACTTCTGCAAAATATGTTTTGTTTTTACAGCTATAGAATACATCGATAACAGCACCCACGGAAGAGCAATAAAATGGATTGGACAAAGGCATTGTCTTGACCTCTGATCCCTGTAACTTAAGAATACAAGTTTTAACAAATTATGTTAATAGAATCCCCGAACTGAAACTCCTACAGGCAGAAAATGTATTTAGGAACAAATACGCCTTCTATAGTGCGAGCCGAACTTACCCCGCTCATAAAGCGGGTAACTTTCAGCGGGGAAGTCATCTTTATACTGCGTTTCTCGACACCATCACGAGGCGAGACCCGACTAAGTTGCTCGGTGCGTAACTACTCGCCCATCTCACTGTGCTTCCGCGCACTCACTCAGCTCTGCTTCCGCGAGCATGACGTATCGCAGTGCGACTGTTTACAGCGTGGTAACCGGAATACGGAACGGCATACAACACATTTCCGTCATGGGCACTGATTAGCCGCACTAATCGGAAACGTTTATCTGAGTAAGCTCGGGCGAATCGGCACCTGATGCCGGACTGATCCACCTCCGCACGCCCGCACAACTTACTCGGCTTAAATATTTTGACCTTTATATGAGAGTTACCCCATCAGTCACGGACTGAATGCGGTTAACCTCACTAAAAAGGGGTAAAAGTGACCTAATCTCCATGACATTTGACTCAAAAAAGATTTGGCATAAAAATCTTGTCACTTCATTGTTGGCTAAGAACAAAATCTTAGCAGTTTCCTGTATCGTTCTTGTGGCATGTGTACGGTGGATAACTTGCAAAACATACAACCTATGCCTTCTCCTTCAGCTGAAAGCGTACATGTCATTCAAACATACTGCCTTGTTTTCTCAAACTTCACAAGGTGTCTCTAGATTTTCCTAATTATTCAAAGCAACTTGTTCTCTAAAGTCAGGAAAGTCCCTTCTGACCATCCAGAATATTTGTGTAATGTTACAGACATTTTAGAACGACCGATCAAGGCATGCTTTAATGAATGAAGCCAACACTGCATGACGACAATCAACCTACAAGCAATGTACTCAGCTAACGGACAGACTGCAGATTACTCACATGTATCCAGAGGTGGAAGCAACTAATTGACTGCAATGTATAGCCCAACGGATGAAACGTCTGACATTGGAGGGGAGGGGGAGAGGGAAGGAGGGAGGAAGGAGCAAGACAGGGAGAGAAGTGAGGAAGAGAGAGGGAGGAGAGGAGGAGCGAGAGAGGAGGGAGGGAGAGAGAGGGGAGGGAGCAGAGAAGGGGATGGGGAGGGAAGGAAGGGAAGGGAGTGAAGGGGAAGGAGGAAGGAAAGGTGGTAGAGAGGGATGGAGGGAGAGGAGGGGAAAGGGAGGGAAAGGAGGGGAGAAGGAAGGGAGATGCAAGAAGCGAAGGAGGAGGAAGGAAAGGGGAGAAGAGAGGAGGAGGGGAAGAGAGAGGAGAGAGAGGAAGGGAGGGAGAGAGGGACGGAAGAGAGGGAGGAGAAAAGAGGGCAAAGAGATGTGAAGAAAGGAAGAGAAGACAGGGTTATATGTCAGCATCAAAGTTGGTTTCCAAATGATCACATCATGGGGTAAACATATATGCAGTAATCGCAGCTCAGTAAATTAAGTTGGATAATCTCACTAGCTGACTTTTCCTCTCGTCTGAACGGAATAACCTATCTCCAATCTAAATTTTTAAAAAAATATAAAATAGCCTGAAAGTAATTGCCGTCCAACAAGATTGAACCAAGGATCTCAATATAATACTGCCTCCTGAACACGAGAGCTAGCGCAATCGTGAGAGCATTGTAATTGTGATCTTATGTCCATGATGCAACCAAGTGTTCCAAAGTGCTTAATATTAATGAGCCATCGGCACTCGGCTGAACAAAGACTTTAAGCTCAAAGAATACTTTAATGAGCAGCCAATCGGGGGGGGGGGAGGGGGTCATTCCCCACAAATTTGCAGTGCAGCAAAAAAACGGATGCTGCAATTTGCAGCGACAAATTGGCTGGCAAAATGGTTGTCGGCGCCCCACCCGCCCCCCTTGGTGCAGAAAATTTTTGGCTGGCAAATTGTCAGTCGAAAATTGGGCGGCCAAAATATGGGTTGGTGGCGCCCCCCCCCCCCCCCCCCCCCCGCTTTCAGAAATTGTTGGCGGCAATTTGGCAGGTAGAAAAATCTGGAAAAATATAGTTTCGAATCACCATCATTTAGTGATAACAAGTCTGATCAAAATACGGTGCATTTGTGCAAGAATTTCTGAGAAAGCAGAATACGGAAACATAACAATTTCAAACAAAATGCAACCACAATTTGCACAAAAGTTGTACTTAAAACAGCAACAATATGAACATCAGTGTAGATAGTTCACAAATCAACTATGGTAGCAAACTTATTATTTGTTCCCAAACATGACAAACAACAAAAAGAATGAAACAACAAAAAATAAATAGGAAAAACACAGTAAATGCAAAAAGGGATTTTCAATCAATATCCTAAAGATATAAGGCTGTCACGCTTTTTGGAGGAGAACCGTACCGACCGTACCGTGCCGAGTGGTTCATTTGCGAGGCAGCAAAAATGTGGAAGGGCATCGAGGCACCACGGGTACCCTTATCCGAAATTCGAGGAACCAACATTTAAGTATAGCGCGAATGCGTCAGGGCTTAGCGGTACGGTACGTTCCCTTGGCACCTCCAACACAAATCGGAGTGTCTCCCTGCACGCTCTGACATACGGTAACGTATGGATCGCTTTGGGGTTCAGGGCCTCCTATGACGATCGTACGTACGGTACTTCAAGGAAGCGCTTGAACAGGCCCTAAAGACGCAATTAAACACACAAAGGATTTGGATATCACAGACTGCACTGCCTGAGCTCTAACAAAGTACATTGGATAAAAACAATGAATAATATCAACTTTATAATACAACACATATGAAAAGACAATAAATGTTTAAAACAACATGAAATTGATCCAAAGAATT
>JZLH01S0092921.1:10135-22612 GCA_001188425.1 Eucidaris tribuloides | reverse complement strand
CGAGTCAGGAGGTGTGCGGTGCTTCCGATCCGACTTGCGATTCGCAGTAGGTTTTTGGCATGCCGAATTCCTACGATTAGTCGTACGACTTGCTTGCGATTTTTCTGGATTCATGATAATGACGTAAATTACGTCATAATACCGAGTCGTACGACAAAAGTCGCACAGTGTGCGGAGGCCTTTACATGTATGTAGAAATAACAGGATCATTTAGAAGCAATCCTCAATTCATATTGACATGATTCTAGTATTACATCACATAACACTGTTGAGGTTTCTGCTGTTAAATTGTCTCTTTCTTGTTAAATAAAACCTGTGGGAAATTGTGATGAGCTAATTTGTTGGCAATGTTGAGTAGCTTCCTTTGGGGTCAACTTCTATTAGGGTCATACTTCAATTTAGTTCCGATAAATGAGTGCTTGTTTCTCCTCAGGCAAACAAATTCAAGACAAATCCTTCCAGGATGCATGTATACATGTACTGTACATGTATATCATTTGGTTCTTGAGGCATTTTTTATTTTTCCCAATCATGTCACTGCAGTGACATGACTGCAGACAGACTGCAGTTTTAGCATTTTGTTTCATCAACCCAAATGGACAAAAACCCATCATCTTGTATTGGGTATCACTCCACTGGAATATCCTAATTCTAGATTTCTTTGTCTTCTACCACTTTCAGGTGTTTGTCTTACCTAGAGTCTTGTATATTGGTTAATTCAAGATTAATAATTTTCAAGTACTTGTACCCAAGTTACAATGAAAAATTAAAATGTTTTTATCAAGTTTGCAAGTGTACAATTCTTTATTTTGTGGTCAAGTATACATGTACATATGTACATGTACAGTATAAATGTGGATCTAAAGCACAATCTTTCAAGGGCAAAAGTGTGTGATTACTTAAAAACTATAACAAATAACAATTGCATGTAATCCCTGTAGATTTCTCAAAATAATACAATTTGTTTTACAGTATGTGTTGAAAGAATGAAAATCAATTAATCTTTAGTCATAAAAATCTCAACAATATTGTATTCTGATGGATCTACGTATGACAGTACTGTATGTTCAAAGAATTAATGTCTGAATTCTTCAAGTACATGTAGGTTTGAATCCCAAGGGGTGTCATAGATTGATTCTCACAAAAGTGCTTTATACATTCTATTGACAGCCTTTATATTTTGTGTAAATCAATGCAGGCTGTTTCTTGCCGACAGCAGATTCCCCGGTGAAAATGCAAAATGCAATGTACGTTGAAGAATTGATAATGGCTGTTATCTACCAGCCTGTCAACATAACGTTCATTCCAACTTCCTCTCCCCGAGTTAAAACAACAACATACATTTGATTTCCGTGGGTGCTTACATGGGATTCTTTCAATTGGTCGGAAACAAGCAGAAAGAAGAATATTGTGACAATCCTTTTCCAATTTGTGTGCTGAATACAATTAAACTGTACATGTAGCGGTGTGTAAAAAAAAAAAAGAAACACAACCATGCAACCTTTCTTTCTGCAGTTAAATCGTATGTTTCTTCAGTATAATTTTAGATTGCCTCTTCTTTAAAATTCATGCATACCTACATGTAATGTCACAACAAATCAGCCCCTCAAAGCAATTCTAGATAGCACTTCACGCAACAAGGAGGGAAAAAGTTGACTCTGAAACTGAATTGTGCGCTTGGTTATAAAATCCTTTTACCCTTTGCACGCAAATGTAACATCTCTGCACAATCGTACAATTATTGAACAGTCATAATAATTATTTTTTCCTTTCACTTTTATATAGGACACTAAAAAAAATATGTGCTTTCTATAGAAAATTACTATTTTCATTACCACAATAACAAAAGCAAAATTTAAAGAAAATATGAAAATAATAATTGTCATTTATTATCCCGTCAGAATAAATGTAGCATCCAAATTGATGCTTCCAATTCTCATATTTGCGTATACATGTACATGTAAACAAGTCACTCACAAATACTGTATACAAACAGTACAGGTATATTGTGGGTCCAAGGCTGTTGTCTAATGTTTTTACTCATTGTTGATTTTCTTTGCATCACTGCACATCTGCTGGCTAGTTACATTATGTTCACAGGCATAAGTCAATGGCAGCAGGCTAGACCATTGTTCATGGGAATAGCAATGAGAAAAATCAATATCTTAAACAGAATGTCATGAATAAGGGGACTGAAATCAAAGCTTTTTTATTTCCAGTGATTAGGAGGTACTGTGCACCTTGACACAATTTCAACTTATCCTTGACTATCACTGCAGCTTCAAATGTTTTCATATTAAAGACACTATATAACATTGTGGAAGACCCGTTTAAAAAATTGTCAAACGTTGCTATGTGACATATCTGACAGTGTTTGAATGGACAAACAAACACCCTAACAGCTATGCTGTCTCTTGTAGAGTATGTACAGATAAAAATTGGCACATGAATTATTCTCGGCTGATGAAAATTCCGCAACACAGCAGTCTATGGGGAAAAACAGGAATGGTCTCTCAATGATTTTTACTTTCTTAAAGCACTTAATGATCATTTTGAACTGCAATTTTTTTAGGACTTCATTTTTAGACCTTATCAAAGACACTAGTAGCATGGGGAATCATGCAGCTCACAATTTGTGTTTAATGGACATATTGTTATATGATGCCTTTAATGTACTCTAGCACAAGGCAGGCTATTAAACCATTGGAGACAATTTGATTTCAATATAACACACATTCTCCATAGACCCTAGACTGAGATATCTTCTTCATAGTTCCCAATGGGTTAATGCATAAAAGATATAGTAAAAAAAGTAGTAAATATATAGTAGAATATATTCACACATTCATAATTTTGAAAAATGTGTATTGTTTCAGAATTTACAATTCTACATGGATATCTTTATCACCGAACACATCTTACACGAGTAACTGCCCGGAGTGTGTTATCTGTCCCATTATCAATTTATACAACTGAATGTGTGTTTAAGCCCACATGGCCTGGTAATGTCAACAAAGAGGTAAATAAATTCTCGTCAGAATCGATGCTGGCACGTGTTTAATACAAGCGCGTCGGGCAGGGTCGTGGCATGAGGAAATGCACGCTGTTTACCCAATGTCGCTATGTGCAGGGAGTGTGCACATCATGTTCTTTCGGAATGTGACTTCCGCGGTAATTTAATTATAGAAAATGTTTGCTTTGTGAGATTCGATTTCACCTGGCAGACATGTTGCTTTGCCCTTCTAGTAGACTTGCTAATAACCAAACAATGTGAAATTTCAGTTTACACTACAGCTACTTTTTACCAAACGTGTTACACATAGCCATATTTATTAAGTTTGCTTTTCTCTTACTGGTGTGAAGAATGTTTGTTATTAATCAAGTTATTTTTAGTTGTGATCTGTGTGTGTGTATAAAAAATGGAAATAAGAATTGCTATAAAATCATGAGCAATTCACATTTCTATTGTTAACTCAACTTAGATAACAGCAGTCACACTTTTTTCTTCAAGACACAAATTATTGAAGAAGCTCTTTTAATACAAAATTATACCTGAAATGAAAATGAAGGTCGTAATATTTCAATGCATATTCCTTGTACCATTTTATTGAAAACATTTACCTGTTTTCTCCTACTGTGGGATGATACACAATTATGGGTTTTTTATGTCAATCATCAAAGATTTATATTTAATAGGCTTTGTTTAGAAGCTGTTCTTAGTTGTTGATGATCATGCTGATATTTTTCTTGCCAGCTTTAAAGCTGATTTCAGCCTTTTTTGTTTTTGATTTTCAGCTTATTTTCAGCTTTTTGTGAATTTCCTCTGTACAAAAATATAGGCACTTTTTCAATTTCATTTTTTTTTTAGCTCTTTCTACTTGTGGTCACTCACAACTCTGAGTATTAGTCAAAGTAGTTGTCTGAAACATGGGAAATTAAACAGTTTTGACTGGATGTAGTACGGTATATAAATGGTCAAGTATCCTTTTGACTCTACGCTAACTCTGATTCACTGTGAACACCAACAAGTGACTGCTGCCTATCAAAATGTGAGTGGATTTCTCATGGAATGCATGATTTAATGTCTCAGCCTTGGCGCATTTTATGCATTCAAGTATTCCTGAATGTGCAACCTTGAGAGGGAATCGGACAAACAACACCTGATGTTTATTTTGAGTAGTTGTCTGAGGCAAACATTGATGTTCTTTTTTTTTCTTTTCTGGAAGGAAGTCATTGAAATCATTCCAAACCTAATAAGAGAGGCCAAGAAGTTGAGGGATGATCATAATGATCTGTTTCCTGTCGTTCATTTCCAGATGATTTCTAGTTTCCTTGTTCTCGTTAACATACATTTCTGTTGTGTTTCATGTGTTTGAAGCTCCCTGGGTATCATACTGCACATGTTATGCTAGTTTGTGTATAATACTGTATAGATAACAACATGAAAATATTCTAATACATTATGTTAAAATCATACATTTTCATAAATGTTTACTTGAGGTAGAATAGAATATTTAACTCTGAACGTGCTATGGAAATTTCAGCTCTTTGAACATGGTATCAATTGTGCGGTGCATATTTGTGACTTTGACATGTTAACCCGTTGGAGACTGAGTACGAGTTAACTCGTGTTGGGGTCTATGGGAAATGCGTGTTATAGTGAAATCAAATCGTCTCCAACAGGTTAAGAGTAAAAGCAGGGTATCTCTCTTTTGCAAACCTACATGTAAAAATTAACAATGTGTGAATACACCATTGGTTATATCAAGAATATACCATCTAAGAACCTTTAATAGCAAAGTATACGAGCCAGAAGCTCAATTTTACTAACTTATAGTGGAATTTTAGTGACCATTATACTTTGATTTGAATTGTTGTCTTCGAGAGACAAAAATTCCCAGCATAAAACATACACTAAATTTTTTGGCACATTTTCAAATTCAAGGTAATTACTGGTCTTCAGATTTCACAGACACGTCTTCATTAATGGCCTATGGGTATGAGTGATGTTTTGCTGTAGTGCGGGAGAGGTGCCAATGAGATTCCCTCCCTTTTGTAGCTTAGAACTATATCATGAAAGTTTGTGCTTGGAGTGATAGTTTCCTACAGCCCACATTTATTTTATTATTTTAATAAATTTGTGGAAATAAATTGAAATTGAAACTTGTAATTTGCTTCTTAGTACTTATCTCCAGAAACTCCGGCCTCCTTCCAGGGACCCCCCCCCCTAAAAAAAAAAAAAATTAAGAATAAATGAATAAATAAATAAATAAATGAATAAATGAATAAATGAATAAATGAATAAATGAATAAATGAATAAATGAATAAATGAATAAATGAATGAATAAATGAATAAATGAATAAATGAATAAATGAATAAATAATAAAAAACTAGACTTTAATTCGTCACTGAGACGAATTGGTGATCCGCGTATTCGCTCCGATCAGTAGACCTTAAGAGATTGTGACAGTCTATATGGCGTATCATAACTTGTTCGAAGCTCTTCCTTTTCACCTTAACTTCTCTGTCAAAAAATTACTTAATATTTCGGCATGCGCGTACGCGTTCGTCGTGACTCCCGCACGCATATGATGAGCACTAGTGATGACCTTTGACCTGAAGTTACTGTGTACCAAGTTTAGTTATCACACTCTACTCCAGTCATGAGATATGCGCAAAACACGATTTTTTTTGTGACGTCATAGATGACGTCAGAAGAGTTTGTCATAGAAAGTGATATCTGAAACCTTATCTACGCATCATAGGCTATAAGAATAAGCAATAAAAAGTAGGGGTCACCGTTAATTCTAGAGAGTTATCAGCGATTGAAAAATGCCCATCTTTCACTACGCGCGCAATGCGCGCGCATTTATATTTTTGGGGCATATAAGCAATATTTTGAGTCCTGATGGTCGGGAAAGGGTTCTAAACGATGTAGAATTCAGTCAGAGATCTAAATCCATCGAAAAAAATATGTTTTTCGGTCGGAAAAGGGGTGCGCGCGATGCTCCAAATGACCTGAAACATATAGTCCTGTTAATAAGAAGTCAGTTGGAGCATTTTAAAAGTTTGACGCGCCCGTACGCACCCATCGTGGGGCGCGCGCGCACATGCTAAGGTCCAGCATTTGACCCTTGACCTTAATTTTGCGTTGGCCAAATGTGATATCATAATTTCGTCCCGTTAATGAGATAGAGACAAATATCTGTTTTTACTTATGACGTCATAGATGACGTCACGGATGCTTATTGACATTGAGAGGAGGACATTCTCGAGGTATTGACATGAGACATAACTATGCCAAGTTACAAGATGATTGACGATGTTGTTCTTGAGATATCTGATGCACAAGAAGTGACCAGAAAGAAACACGAATAAAGAAGAAAAAAATTCTGACGAAATCTATGGTGATCCGCGGATACGCGGATCACCAATAAACAAATAAAAAATCCCCGCCATGCCACTGTGCTCATATCTGTATCACTGTACACTAGTTGGATTTCTCTTCAACGTTCTTTACGTTGTTTGATGGTTCTTTTGTGTCATACACTGACAGGCACACTTCAAGGATCAAAAGAAGCCCTTTCTCCTATGACATACACTGTAGCTGCAATCAGTTACTAAGTTACATTTGCTCGTTCAGGCGTAGTGTAGATTACATGCAGTAGTTTGC
The DNA here is from genome assembly GCA_001188425.1 of Eucidaris tribuloides. NCBI lineage: Eukaryota > Metazoa > Echinodermata > Echinoidea > Cidaroida > Cidaridae > Eucidaris > Eucidaris tribuloides. The sequence continues at coordinate 15,937 of JZLH01S0092921.1, read as the reverse complement.
TGCTTTCTTTATAACAAGCACATCCTTTCAAGAAAAATAAAAATAGCAAGGGCGAGAGTAATATTATTAGGTGCTGCTCGATATATGTTCAAAAGATGGGTTTTCTTTGTTCCAACAGTCAAATGCCAGTAGCTATTTTTGTCCGAGTCCCTCCAAGTAGGTTTATAGGTTGATTTACAGAGTTGGGCAAATATACCATTTTAGCCATCAAAATATAAATGTTGCAAAATGACAAGAAACTAGTTCAAGCATCCATTTCTGTAAAATCTCAAATGTTCCCAGATAGGCAGATTGTGTGTGTGTGTGTGTGTGTGTGTGTGTGTGTGTGTGTGTGTGTGTGTGTGTGTGTGTGTACATGTTTATGTAGTAGATTGCGTAAATGAATAACTAAGTGTTTACCTTAGTATAATAACTGTAACATGATGGATTGTAAAATTATAAAGCAGCATTTGTTTTTGCTCCTGATAAGTAGCCTACCTCCAGAACGGTAGATTAGAAATGTTTACTGTAATGATAATTTTGTTCTTTTCTCAAAGAATTGAGCTAATTTTTTCATGGGTTGCAGGCAGAAAAAATCCAGTGACAGGATTCCATATTTGATGCTTAGTTTCAATATCTCGATGGGCTTTCTATTAAAATTATTTTAGTATGTTTAATATCAACTTTTCCAAGAAAAGGTTTACAGTACACACTCTTACTAGGTTCATCAACTGCTGTACAGCACCATAAAAATGTGTCTGAGTCTGGACTCTAATGTCATGGAAAAGCATATATATAAGTTTTAACTTTAAATGCCTACTTCCAACATATAAATACAAAATGTTCATGAATATAAGGGGCACACACCTGATTTCAGTCTGCTCGCACACGACACATTTTATTTTCGAGTCTGCTTATTTTTAAGTGAATTCTGCTTGTTAAGTGGGAATTTTCCGTATGTTTGTCACAGAAGAGTGTACAACATTAATGTTAACTCACATGTTATTTTGTTGTATCCTCTTATCACCTCACAGGCACCAGTACCAGTGGGTCTATGGATGGCAGTTTAGACGAGACATCGACACAGAAAAGTATGGCAGACAGGAGGCAGCTACTAGCTGAGATGAGTGAGTAGATTGAATTAACCCTCTCCGTACCATAAGCATCAAGACACCATCAGACTCTGTGTGGAATATTTCCAGGGGTGTATCCAGGATTTTTTATTTTAGTTTTTTTTTTTAGGGGGGGGGGGGTCGGTCATGATCATAAATTTTTGGACCGTTTTACAATGAAATGGCCGCAAGATGTGCAAAAACCCCTCCCGAAAAATGTCTTGAAAAAATTGTGGACCTTTTGAATTATCATTATTATTATCATTATTATTAGTTTTTTTTGACGGGGGGGGGGGGTTATGCAACCCTCATGACCCCCCTGCATATACCCATGACTTTGAGTGTGGTATGGAAAGGGTTAAAAGGTATACAACATGGAAAAAGGGGCGGGGCACTCATGTTCTGAGGTGGATTCCAAGTTCCAACAAAAAAAAAACAAATGTAAAAAATCTGGGCCAGTGATGTGTGTACACATACATCATTTGGAGTGAGAAAATGCAGAAATCAGAAACAGGGAACATTTTGATGACTACCCATAATATAAATTGGTGTACATGTAGATTGTTAAAAGAGATTTTTTTTAAAATCAAGATTTAATTGAATAAGTCGAGGATTTTAAGAAATTGTTGTTTACGTTCAAAACTGTTACATTTATCTGTACAGAATCATGTGTAAAATGAAAAACCAGGCTGCGTTCAGTGAGCAAAAGCAAGATCTAGTTCAAATAATCAGTTGGATTTCAAACCTTTTAAGTGAAGATTATACTTTTGTGAGTTGTCAACAATAAACTGGTCAACAGGATACTGGACTGTCCTAATTATTTCTCATCTTCTTACTGTGAGATCAGTAAAGTAAGAAGCGTCATCCTTTTATGAATTTGATCTTCACTCTCGTTTTTTATGTCGTCAAAATCCTCCCACTTCATCGGACTATTTCTATGTTGGTTCGCCCACCAGTATATGGCACCTGCCTGGTACCATGGGAAAGAACAAAACTCTCATTTCTATGAGTATGAATACAATGTACGTACATTCGTAGGTTTCATGCAATGTATGCTGTCAGCCACAGATATGAACATGTTTGCTTCCTGTTGCATTGCATAGTCCATCGTTACAACATATAAATGTCTCTGTTCCACAAATAATGAATCATTAGATCATGAGATTATTTTAAATACACCAAATTGTATACTTCACCAACAGTGAAAGATCAGGGAGTTCACTTTTGTCAGTATAAACATGTGATACTATGGGTAATAAAAATGTAGCCAGTATGATCCAGAGAAGACTAAAGTCAAACTAAATTCTATATTTATGTATTGTGCCAAAACCCAAAGCCAACAAGGTCGTGTGTGCTCCATTTATCAAAGTTGACTAGCTGGATGTTGAAAAAAACTTTGCTTTTGTTCATGACGAAATTTAGAACATAAATTCTTGCTACAGATTAACCCTACCGTCTAGTTAGTATTGCAAGGACATACCGGTATACTAGAGCTCACTAGAGTTGTTGTGAGCAGACTTCAATTGATCATAGATGTTTGTCAAAAATTTAAGAATCTGGATAAAATTTCCTAAGGTCGTTTTGCTTTTGCCAAAACAAGTCTGTACTTTACTCATAATATTTATGTACAGAATGAACCCCCAGGGGGAACTACTGTTTGATTTGATTTATTTACCAAATGCTAACTCTTTTTATTCAAACTTCAGGCTACTAACACTGATGTGCAAGGACTGGCTTCCACATGAAATATGATTTGGAAATGTATAATTTAATTGTTGATTTGATCAACAAAAATGTCCGAGAGGAAGGGAGAGAGACAGAGAAAAAACATTGTCTAACCATCTCTAAATGTTGTAATCACTGTTTTCAATGGCTGAACATCAACCTCAAACTTAGTTTCATCAAACCGAGACATGATGAAAAGTACAAATAAATGTCACCAACATCCCAACAACAGAACCCATTCCGGTGTCAAGCTATTCTAGTTTACAGTCAGGTACATACTTGTGTTGATACATATTGTAAGGTTGTAAATCCAGGTTAGTGCTGTAAGGTTTCTGTTCTCAAAATCATTCAATACATGTTGTGCAGGTTTTTATTTTATTGATTGTCCTTCGGCATGGCTGCTCACGGGAGCACTCTGTAGCGTTGCTTGTTCCTACATGTTTACAATTCAATTACAGGTTCTGTTTTTACTGTTGCTCAAAATTCTCCATTATATCTGTTTATCAAATGTTACATCTTTTTTAATCCTCAACTTTAAGGATAATTCTATGTGAAATGTATGTTTCTCGTAGTCCAATTTGTGGAATCTCCGAATATGTGTATCTCTCTATTTCCTTAACAATTATTTGTTTAAAGTAATACTGAATGTAGTCTATGGACACAGATATTATATCTTTGACTGGATTGAAAAACACAGTTCTCTACTACATTACTCATCTTGGGCTATGGAATTGAGCACTGTACCCTTGTATAACCCCACTACTGGGTGGTATTTTTATAGTTACATCAAAATGATTATGAAAGTTCATTGATCTTAGAACATGTTGACAAGAGATATCATGATTTGAAACTATAGTACCACATGCAACGATAATTCTACAGTACTAACAAGAGAGATGTCATTAATCAAACTTGGGCTTTCTAACCTTCGTGGGGAGTTTATGAACCTAGAACCCCCCACCAAAAAAGAAAAAAAAATAAATAAATGAAAATTCTCCATAACATACTACACGTGTAGAACTGTCAACAGTGTTGTAGTCTCAGTCTCGATTTTGAGGCCGAGACCAAGATCTTGACCATTTGTTCCGAGATCAAGACCGAAACCTTGAGTGTCGAGAAAGAGACTTGCACCTCTGAAACTGACACTTTTTCCTTTTGAGACCAAGACCGAGACCGAGACTGGGACTTTGAGTTTTGAGATCGAGACCTACGTATTCAAGACTGAGATTTTTTTTTTCCGGGAAGAAGACTTTGAGTTTCCAGACCGAGACTTCCAAAATTTGGTCTCAAGACCGAAACCAAGACTTTGACCATTTGTTCCGAGACCTTGACCAAGACCTTGAAAATTTTATTCCGAGACTGAGACCGAGACCTAGGTATCCGAGACCGAGACTTTGAGTTTTGAGACGGAGACGGAGACCTCCAAAATTTGGTCTCAAGACTGAAATAGAGACTGAGACCGAGACCTCAAGATCACAGCACTGACTGTCAATAATATTTATGCTTTCAGCAGGCCAAATGTCAGACAAGTTGAACTTGTGTGATGTAATGGGATGTAATATCATCTTTTGAGCCAGGCACACTGAGCATCCATTTATAAACTGTTTTCAAAGAGCAGCCAAAATGTGTCCTGCAAACGTAATGGTAAATCACTGTATATGCTGAATATTTTGCAGAGGTTTTATTTTCGTGAATATTGTGAATAAGCAACCACACAAAAAAATTAACTTCCTGACACAGGCCTACGTACAGTATGTATACAAAGTGAATGAAAATATAATAAAAATCATGAAAAAAAAAAAAACTCTCCTGAATTGCCTTTCTTGAAGCAAAATCACGAAAATAATAAACACATATGCTGAATATGCAATGTACTTTAAATTGAATAGGTGAATTATGCCTTGTAGAAAGGCAGTCAATTGTTTTCTATTTCTGAGTTTCATAAACATAGATCAGAGAAATATGTTTACAAAAAAGCTCAGATATAACAACAAGTGTGAACACAATATTTGATGATATTGCTCCAATTTTCCTTGGATAGCATTTCACGCCATAAGCACTTCTACCACTTGGTAGTTATCAGTGAATCAATTCTAACCTTGAAGGGTTAATCTGGCTTGCATGAAAAACACAATTCATGAGGCAATGTCCGTCACATGCAATTGAGCATGTAGGCCATACACAAGGGTATATGACGCAGTCTACATGTAGCTATTTACTATGTATACACACATGTGATGGTATACAGTATGCCCTGCATGGGTAATGAGGTGAAACGCTCACAAGACTCATGTCGTTTTTCTGCTACGGTAATTAACGACGATAATCGCTGCTGTCAGCGACCATTTAGTACAAATGCCAGTCCAGGGCAAGTACGTGCACAATTATGTGTCCTCACGAGTCGTATCGACTGTACGCAGCACTTGTGCGTATTTCGTACAATGCTGAAATGTACTCACATACCGATGTGGGATGTACTTTGCTAATAATTAATGATTATTGCAATTGATCGGGGTACATTAGTATGTCTAGTGGCAGCACAATGATTTTAAAAGTGGGGGGATGGGAAGGGGGAAGAAGGAAGGGAAGGCAGTGACAAAGCAATGAGCAAGGCTTTGTGCTGAGCACAATAAAAGTCAACGGTACTTGCTGACAAGGGAAAAAATCCCACTGTAATTATGGTAGGGGGAGTCCTCTGACTTGGGGGGGGGTGTCCCCTCATACCAACAACTGCCACCAATGTGTATGTCCCATCAAACATGAAAGCCTCATACATTACTTTGCATGTGTCATGGTTTGAAATAAAATGTTATTTTGCAGAGCTACTGATGTAGTGATGATTAAAACTATGTTCCATATATATTGGGAAAAATTGAGAGTCTTTTTTTTTTACCGAGGGGGGGGGGGTGAGGGGGGGCTATTTTTCTAATCTTCAGGGATAAATGGTCCTCAGTCTAAAACCAGAGATGCCAACCGTTACGTTTTT